>CAUYPK010001195.1:0-13507 GCA_963574355.1 Loris lydekkerianus
TCGCATGTGGTTATCCAGTTCTCCCAGCACCATTTGTTAAATATAGACTCTTTACCCACGGTATGCTTTTGTTTGGTTTATCAAAGATCAGATGACAACTAGAGACTGGTTTCATCTCTTGGTTTTCTATTTGGTTCCATATGTCTCTCTCTTTATTTTTGTGCCAATACCATGCTTTATTTTTGTGCCAATACCACAACATCATTGTGGACTTGTAATAAAGCCTGAAGTTGGGTAGGGAGAGGCCTCCAGGTTTGTCTTTATTATGAGGAGTCACCCCAGCTGTATGGGGTTTTCTCTATAGAGATGTATGGCACACTGTCAGGGCCCATGATGCCGTGTCTCCAGCCACGACCCAGGGCCTCATCAGAGCTGGGACACTAGGTCTCCGGCCCCAGCCCACTCAACTGTCTGGACGTGGGGCCACTGCGCCAGCTCACTCAGGGTAGGTCTCATTCAGGTCTCAGGTGCTGAAGCACCTTAGAAGTCACAGTCAGTATTAGTAGTAGTGAGCCAGCAATCTCTCAGCAGCAGTCTTAGTAGGGGAGTGCTAATCAGGCGTTCTCTGAGCAAGAAGCCGAACCATAGGATGAGCCCCAGCTAACTTCTCCCGAAGCTGTTTATAGAAGTAAACCTGTGGCTGTCTACAGCCACAGGTGTGGCGACTGCTGACCAGTGAGATACACACTTTCGTGCTCTCATGAGTCTCACTAAGGAGAGCCAATGATGTTAAATCCCTTCCCCAATCCCTTATTGCCAAAGTATTTCTCACAGGTGCCTCCTACAGCACACTTTTTTGGGTCTAGGACACACTACAAGATGGAATTCTACCTAACAAATCCAAATATTGTGACCTGGTTGTTTTTACCTTCACATTAACCTGAAATAAAAAAAAAAAAACTTATCCTAGACATATGTATTGAGCACCTATGAATTTAAATCACAAGGGACAACTATATAAGTTAGATACTGTCTCTGCCCGTCAGGAGCTTTCAGATTACTGGCCGTCAGGAAATGGGACTGATAACTACACTACAAAGCAGGACAGACTGAGAAGAAACAGCAGAAATACTTTGGCTGCTCAATGATGGGAGAGACACAGAGTGGAGGAATTGGTTACGGGGGGGGGGTGGGGGGGTGGCTGCATGTTGCCTCAGCTCTGCAGATCAGAAGGCTAGCAGAGGGGTAAAGTTGTCCCAGGTGAAGGCAAAGGCAGGGGCTGGGGAAGGGTGGACAGAGCATGTTCTGAAAAAAGGAAGATGTCCTGTTAGGCTGGAGAGAAGTAGAAATTAGATGAGGGAGTTTGGACTGTATTCAGCAGCCATCAGTGAGCCACTGAAGGTTTTATATTTTAGCAGTGATAGGAGGTAGGCAGAGCTTCGCTTTAAAGTAGTGGTCCCAACCTTTTTGGCACCAAGGACTGTTTTCATGGAAGAAAATTTTTTCACAAACAGGGTCAGGGAGATGGTTTTGATAAGAGTCTGCAAGCAGTTGGTTCATCATGGGCTCTGTGCTGCTGAACCCTTCTGCTAATAATAATCTGTATTTTTAGCTGCTCCCCAGTGCTAGCTTCACTGTCCCAGCCGCACCTCAGATCACTCAGGCGTTAGATTCTCATAAGGAGCTACAGGCTCCAGATATGCAGATCACAGCAGGTCCACACTCCATGAGCATCTAATGCAGCCCTGATCTGCCCCAGGGTGGAGCTCAGGCAGTGAAGTGAGTGATAGGGAGTGGCTCTGAATAGTGTGAAGCCTCCCTTGCTGGCCCACCACACACCTCCCACTGTGCAGCTAGGATTCCTAATGGGGGGCGGGCGGGGGTGGGATGGGGGGGGTGGGACTCCCAACTTTAAAGCAGTGCTTTTCAGATTTTAAGGTGCATTCAAATTATTAAGGCTGTTTGTTAAAGTGCAGATTCAGATTCAGTAGGTAGGGGACCGAAATTCTATTAAACATATTTCCAGCTGAAGCAAATGCCTCTGTGCTGCGGAATGCAGTTTAAGTGGGAGGCTTCAGAAGCACAGCCGAACCTCTGTGAGCTGGCCACCCAAGGGATTGTAACATACTGCTCCACGTACAGAGATGGTCAACATAAGGAACTAGGCCTGTACTGATACATACGTGTTATACATGTCCAGTCTATGAAAATTAGGTCAACTTAAGGAGGTGGTCAATGTAGGGAGGTGGTCAGCTATGAAGGTTCTACCATATGGGGGGCAAAAAAATTAGAACAAAGGGAGGCCTGGAAACCATGCGGCAGGAGTTAGTACAGAAGTTCCAGAAGTGTAAGGCAAGTCTAAACTAGGGTGGTGGCCACACAGACAGAAGGGGAACATGTGGTGGCAGTCAGAGTTTCAGAGCTTGGCAGCTGTCTTTTGTAAAGTGAGGAGAGTAGGGTCCATTGTGAATGATTCTAAGACACCAAAGCTGTGGGGTGCTACGGGCATGCCCTTTCTCAGCCCTGTGAACTACTCTCATCATCCTGAACTACTTCGGGTCCCTCCAACTTACCAGGTTGTCTGTCTGGGACTGTGACCTGTTGCTGATTCTGCAGGAAATGCTAATGTCTCCCTCCATCCTCTTACCAGATTGTCTCTTGCATAACACTTAGGACTCATGTCAAGTGTTACCTCTTCCCAGAAGTCTTCCCTGGTACCTTTGGCCACCTGCTATTTGCAGGCTGGGTTAGGTCTCCCTCCTCTGTGTTCCTATGACATCTTGTGAGTTCTCATATCACAGCCCTGTGTGGTCCGATTACACACACATCGTTGATGCTGAGCTTCTTGAATGCAGGGATTGCCTTTTTCAGCTCTGTTATCTCATCATCCGCATGTGCTAGAGACTCACTAGATGAATTAACAGATCAGGAAGAAGAACAAAGATTTTCTTGCTGTGATGGCCATGGCTTTTGTTGTTCTCATTGGTGAGACAGTGAAGTAAGTTCTATAGGCATCAATTTTAGTTTAGCTTGGTCCATGGTAACTTTGAGGTGCAGAATATCCAGGTGAAGATGTCCGACAGGTGGTTGTGTTGGTTAGGTCACCTCGTCAGGTGGTTCGGAAATCAGAGGCAGAAGAGTTGGGACCAAGTTTAAGTCCATTTACATTTTGATGAGTGTGATTCAGTCCAGAAGACAATTCAGGACTTGCTACAATGACTTGGGGATCATATGCATTGGATGGAGAGTTAGGAACATAGCAGAGGATCAAATAAAGACAAGGACAGACGGAGCAAGGGAGAGATGAGCAGAGAGAGACAGATGAGCAGGGAAAATGAGGCAGGAGGAGAATGCGGCAGACAGGAGGCAGAGGCTGACAGAGGCAGGCTGAGGACAAGGCCATTGTCCTTCGATTTTGAAGACCTTCTGTGACTCCCAGTATGAGGCACCTCATCAGCCTGCGTGTCACAGGCAGGGTTAGTAACAGAGGGCTATGGGAGCCCTCCAGACGGAAAACCAAAAGTGAAGATGTTTGAGATCCGCAGCCCTAAAGCTTAGGCCTGTGTTTCCAGGCATTTTTTTAATGCCATTCTAGCTTCCTACCTGGACTGAATTCTACTCATCAAAATGTAAATGGACTTAAAACTTGATCCCAGTTTTTCTGCCTTCGGTTTCCAAACCACTTAATGAGATGATCTAATCGACTTCCTCTCTATCCTCTCTCTCTCTCCTCTCTCATACACACACCTCTTCCCAGAAGTCTTTCCTGGTACCTTGGCCACCTGCTATCTGCAGATGGGTCAGGTCTCCCTCCTGTGTTCCCGTGACATCTTGGGAGCTCTCATTTCAGAGCACTGTGTAGTGCAATTACACACACACATTACCACTTTCTACCTTTTCCAACTAGGTAGCCTGTGTGTGTTTCTGAATGTTAAGACTTTTTGGACTAGAAGGTCATTTCCCCACTTCAAATCTGACCCCCACCCCCCAACATTTCATAAAGAACAGTACACTAAAAAGAAAGAAATACTCAACTGCAGGCAGGTAGGCACCCCTCAAATCATGGCATGAATCAGCATCTGCAAGTCCTTCAGAATGAATGGCCACATCTAAAAATCTTTGTTTTTTCCTTGTTGACCACAGCAGCATTTTAACAGACTTCTATTGTGTTTTTTCCATTCATTGCACTTAGAGGGTGACATTTGCCCTCAAATTCATATGCATACTTGCTCTTAGAGACTTCTAGAGCTACTTCCTTCACAAAATGAGACCTTCTGTTTTATCTGAAACAACCCCCAAAGAAAATCATCAGAACTGAATGAACAGAACAATTCTTTATGTCCATGAGAAACCCATAAAACTGAAGAAAGAAAGAGACATGGCAATGATTTGTTTTTCGTAATTACTTATTCGGAGTAGAAAGGAACAGGGAAAGAAGGTTCCTTTTAACATATCTGGATGTGACAGACGAGGTGTGTTCATCGTGTATCTGCAGAAGGCATGAATGCGGCTCCGTCTTGATAAAGGAGCCTCACACTGGACAGAGGTACCTTTCTATCTGGAACTCTGGAGATAAACACCCAGAATTCCACCCCTCGTTTTCCTTAGGCTTAAAGCCCCTGGCTGTTCTTTCGGAGTGGCAGGTGATGTCACTAGCTTGCATCAGACCATTCTTTTCTATGTCCTATGGCAAAACAATCCCCATTTCAGGACATGAGATGGTATACCTCAAATGAATGTTTTCCTTTAAACAATACCTCCCAAATGTGTGTGTATGTGTATAAATATGTATATATATAACAGATTGGGAAATCATACTGGAGTGCAAAATGTCATCTCTAAGTTCATTCTCCTTTCCTTGTAACCTAATAGTTTACTTGGTTGCAAAATTTACTCAAGGATAGTTCTAGCCAGAAACCAAGGGAGAGAAAGAAGACAAAGTTGTAGCTAAACTCATTTTGTTTTTTCATTTGTGTGGAAAGAATAAGCAAACTTTTTCTATCGAAGACACACAGTCTTTGCTCCTGAAAGACTTGAATACAAAAGATTCTTACTTGAGCTATAGAACCAATAAATCAGATTTGTGATTCTAAAAAACCAGAAACCAACAATATAATTTTTCACATATCTGATTAAGGGAGGGCTTAATTTATTCACAGATCATTTTCTAAGGCTGTTACGAATCTAAGGATAAAGGATGAAAAAGTGGTAAGTGCAAGAAATGTAAAAATAAGGATTATGCCATAAAATTTCATGCCCCCATGTTATAGGCATGTGAGGACTTATCTTGTATTCAAAGTCATATAAATATTTAAGTTAAAATTGGAAGATTTGAGGGTATCTGGAAGATTATAGTCCACGTCACTCATTTTGTAGGAAAAAAATATTGACAAAAAGGTCAGTTATATAGCATATGTAGTATTATTTCTTGTTATTACAACTGTTTTTTTAATCTACAGTGTAGTTATTACAACTGTTTTTTGAATCTATAGTGACACAGAGGCATTAACTCAGAAGTGTCTATTTTGTAAACAGATTTTGAATAAAGAAAGAATGGATAGGATATGATCTTACCTGGAATGACTCAAATGTTGAACTCAAGTCTCATGGCCCCCAGGAGACATGGCATTTTGGTATAAGCAAAGAGTATGCCAAAGCATGTAAATCTGGCATGAGTTTTCTTAGAGCTTCTACATTAAACAGGCTGCGAACTGCATCTTTTAACCTTTAATGAATCTCAATAAAAATAAGTAACCAACAGCATTTCAAACATGGAACCATTTCCCTCTTACAAACCCAAATTAATGACTGATGACACATGAGGAACCTGCAAGCTTGGAGGACACGGTCTTGTGTCATTGCTGTATTTAAAGAGTCCCAAACCTGAGGCATAGAGTGAGGTGTGTGCACAAACCTAAGGCACTCAGTACCTACCTCATGACTAGGACTTGTGCAAGGAACTTTATGCATGGATCTCATCTAATTCTCAAAGTAATGCTATAATAAGCTATCTGGTCAGACAGTTGAAGACACTGAGGGTCAAAAAAGGTTAGGCAACAGAATCACTTAGATTTGGACTCAGCCCTGTCTGGTCCCCAGTCCCGTGGGCTGTCTCCTGCCCAGCTCCCAGGTCACTGCTCACAGCAAACTCATGTATAGCTCTTGTGTATAGTCATCATAATGACTTCCCACCCTCCACGGTGCCCGGCAGTTGAAAACTCCCAGGCTTATCACATGCTTCCCATCTTTTCCCTAAAAAATCACAAGGCAGCATGATTTTTTTATTTGGCCTATCACTGTAAATATTTCAGCATTTACATGAGAGGAGTAAAGAGAGAGAAATATTTCTGTAGAGATTTTTGCAGAGATAGTGTTCTTGGTCTCCATCCAAAGATCTTGAGCATTTAATGAGACTATTGTCCACAAGTTGGTGCAGGGTTTAGCAATAACATGGTAGCTGTTTGGCCACTCTCATCTGCCTCAAGGTCTCTGGGGGGAAAACAGGAAACAGGGCTTAGTTCAGACAGAAGCCAGATTCTGGTCTTGGCCCTGAATAAAGCTCGTCACTTCTCTGAGCCTCAGTTCCAGCATCTCTAAAATGAGTGTAATGATTCCTGTTTACCCAGCTCATAGATTTGTATTTAAGTTGAATCCAGCAGGGTAATAGATGTCAAACTTACTTGAAAACCATTCATATGAAATGCCACACAAATGTAAGTAATTATTATTATTATTAAAGGATCCCAGAGATTCCATAACACTGAGAAAATGATGGAATGAAGAGAATGCAATGCCCTGGAAGTTGATTAGAGCAGCCTTCTCTCTAAATTACATTTGACTTTTCCACTGGCATTCCCGAGAATCAAATCATTCCTATTCCAAAAGGCTTGTCTAAGCGTCAAATGAAATGAAATGCCTGCTAAGCACCTAGAATAATGCTTGGTATTTATCTGGCCCCTTTCCCAAAACTTCCAGGGATGAAACCCTACCCCTCATCAGGTAGCCTGTCAGACAGTCTCAAAAGAACAGAATGTATTCTTATTATTTGTTAATATTTCTGGAATTATCAGTTTACACCATTTCCTATAACTCCACAATAAAAAAAAATAGAGCTGTTCAACAGATGATAAGCCCAGTGCTCCGTTTCTTCTGCTCCCTTTCTTCCAAGGTCAGCTACATGGGGAATGTAGAAAAATGTCTGGGGAATTACATAGTGATTTAGGGCCCTAAATCTGTGGAAAGGAGCTGATTAATCCTCCACTTAACAGAACCACCGCTGCCACTCACTCTGCTGGTTCCAGCCTCCCTCCACATCCCCTCATTCTGGGCTTACTGTTAATAGAAGATTTGTCCATAGCTAAGCATTGGATTATGGACACTGATTCTTTTTTTCCTCAATAAATGTTCCTCTCAACCATCATATGAGAATTCTTATATATTTGTATATATTTGTTTAAAGTGCTTTGAGGCCCTAATGAACGTTACTCAGCCTCTGTCCAGCAGAGAATTCCAGTTGCTAATAGCTTTACCTGGTTAGTAAAGGCTTATCAGGCTGGCTACAGGATTGAGACAAGCACTCTCCTCTCTGAAGGGAGAGGAAGCCTGTTCGTGGCTCATTGCACTCATGTCATAGTTGCAGCCACGAAATAATTAGACTCTCATATACCTGTCATTTCAATTGCTGTCCTGTTCCTTCATTCTCTACCAGCCTTCCCCAGCGGGAGCTCCAGGGTGATACTTGGTACAATCCTGCTAACCTCTTCAAACACTGCAGTTAGGTGTTTGAAATAAAATGTGTAATTATGGTAGTGGAAAGCTACATCTGATTCCAAACAAACCTCATGTTCCCCCAGCTATAATTAGAGAGCAAGGTTTGCAGCACAGATTTTCCCATGAAATCCAGTTCAAGCGAAGCTTCTGTTCTTTCAGAGGTAGAGATTGTGATTCGATGATTTGACATTGGTCCCCGTCGTTCCCAATTCTGAGGAGATTGTCTGTTATCACTCTTAATGTCTAAAAGCATAAAAAGATATAAGGAGTTAATGTTTAGAGTTTGGGATAATAATCTCCAGTTGATTTGTCTTTGATCAGGGACCAATCATAATGGGGAAGGAAAGTTGCAGAGACCCATAGAAACCCGTGGGCCAAAAGTGCAGGGGTAAAACCTGCCTTGTAAATAAATGGCTTCCGAGAAGATTATGGCAGTGGAAATCCCTGCAGCTTTGGATAAAACTGGATGTTGTTTTGAGTAATCTCATAGATCCTGGCAACTTAAACTCCATAATAATAGGAGTAGGAGTGAGATGACCAAGGGCTCAGAGGTTTTCCTGTTTCCTATGTGAGGACTGTCCATCTGAATCTTCTCAAAGCCATAGATTTCTTGACTGCCCTTGGTCGATTTTGGTAATTAGGCATATTTAGCTGAGTCATGTTCTATGGGTACAGGAAGAATCCCCATTTGTCAGCAGTTTTAAATTTTGTCAAATAAAGACTTATTGGCAAACAGCAGTGAACACTCTGATAATGACCCAACTTTAGAAAACACACACCCTGCTGTGTTGTATTCAAGCCACAGTTCTATTGAAATAAAAAGGAGAGACAATGCCTGCTTTCAGACACTAGAGATCCTTTGTATTCCAATAAAAGTCTAAATTAATGTTTTAAAAGGTTATTGCTATTTTTTCCCAGTTAGCTGGCATCATTTATAAGTCTTATTTAGACAGAGTCCTACGTGATTTTACTACTTCTTTTTGCACAAAAGCTAGTATTTGATTGTGTTAGATCATCAGCTTCTGGTTTTCATTAGACAGACCTGAAATACCCTGTTATTAAGATTAAACAAAAATATAGTTGTTTTCTTATTCTGAAACCTGTTATTTTGAGGCTACTCTTGACCAGAGGAAGAGAAATCAGCTTTGCACGACCTGACAGAGACACCTCCAGAGGAGCAGGGTGACCCCGTCAATGCTGCATTTAGGATGCTTTTGTAGATGAGGTCCCTTCCTAAAACTGACAGTGGGAAAGAAGGGTAATCTAATTCTTTCACATTTTAAATGCATTCTTTAGGATGAAAGGACTTTCAAAGTACAAAATATGTAACAAAATATATTGTTTGTGTGTTGTCAGCAGCCTGGTGAGGTGCTCCAGAGAATCGGGAGTAAAATAGCACTGGGACCTGGGGATAGAGGGTCTTTCCTCTTCCTGTCCTTGACACTGAGACTCATGTTTTCTCTGTGTGGGTCTTGGACTGAGGCGTTAGCAAGTGGTCAGTATTTCTCCAGCCACACCAGCCTAACAGGGAAAAAGAAAGAGCAACATTCACAAACTAGGACTTCTCTGATTCCTGCCATTCAGATGGAAACTTTAGCCCCCTGAGATTTCTCCAAATAGATCAGAACTTCTCTAGGAGCAGTGCATGTGGACTCTTCCCCTCCACTGATTCTTGTTGGTCCTTTGGACCTCAACTTAGAAGCCATCCGTCCAGGAGACCTACTCCAATAAACCAAAGAGGAGATAGGTGCCCCACCCATGTGTTTACAAATTATTATATTATAAAGCTAATTATATATTTTGTGATTTTCTGGACCTTTTGGTTTCCTTCATTAGACTGTCAGCACATGATGTTAGGATGCACATCTTTTCACTGTAACATTAGCTACAGATAGCGCATTTCATGTCACTCAGTAGGTGTTTAATAAATGTTAATTAAATGGATATTTCCTCAGACTAGCTTTCTTGATTACATCATTGCCTTGGCCAGCTTCCTCTCGTCCTGCCCTAGATGCTGCAGGGAGGGCTCCTGCCAGCACCCACAGAGCCAGCCCCACTGTGATGGTGACCACCCTGCCAGCACTGCTGCTGCCGCCTGCTACTGTCAGCCTCCAGGCTGCCTCTGTTTCAAGTTCACAGTTCTTTCCTGCTGATGCAGGAACCCCTGATTCTAGCACTGCCTTATTTTGTTTTGTTTCTTTTATTCCCTATGTCTCTTTATCACCCTCCCCATTTCTAAGACTTGGACATGGCCATTATGAGGTGGGAAGGAAGGCCATGTGAGGCCAGAGGTCTGCTGTGCTCAGAATCACCCATTTTTTTTTTTAACAGTGGCTCAAACTGGTGTCCTATGTGTCTTGACTCAGCCTTGAGGATGGAGTTTTTTATTTTTTTTATTTTTTATTTTTTTTTCCAGAATAATCTTGGCTTCTTATTTAAATGGTCCTTGGTGAGATTTCCCTTCCCTCTCCGACATACCTAAATACACCCTATTCTGAGAGGAAGCTGAATTGAGCCTGCTGTAACCTATTTTATAGTACAAACATAAAGAACTGTTTGTCCGCAGGCCATCTTTTGTTCCTTTGCATTTCGGAGAGATGTCAAGGATCCTGACAGGGTTGCCAGATAAAATAAAAGACAATTAAATTTGAATACCTGGTAAATAATACATTCTATGTTTGTTTGTTTTGTAGTATAAGTATGCCCCAAATACTGCATGGGACATACTTATGCTAAAAAAAAAAATTGCTATAGTTCAGCCTAAAACTAATTACCTTGTCAAAAGAATGTCATGTCATCTTTATCCCCATATACCTGTGCTTATCTTAAGCCTTTGAGTATTGAATAACTGACAATAAAGATAGAAATTGTCAACAGTATGGTAAAATCAGGTGAAAAGTTGCATGAGACATACTCATGCCAAAAAATGATTTGTCTGAAATTCAAACTAACCGAGCATCATATATTTTTATTTGCTACATCTGGCCACCCTAGTCTTGAATCAAAAGAAGCACACAGAGCCACTTGAAAGGCAGGGATGGTGATGTCAGTGAGTTCTTAAAGTAACACTTCCTAGGTTGGCCCCTTATAGAATAGATGGAATCACTTAAGACCTTCTTAGTTCATAGACTGACCCCAATCCAAACTGGCTTCTGGGGTCTAAAAGGAGGAGAAGCCACCTGATCCTCAAGTTCTGGGATCTAGATATGTCTGTCATGTGCATTTTGTGCAGTGAAAGGTCCCTTGGGAAGTGCCAAACCACAGAAAGAGTGGCATCTAGGGACTGCCTGTGGCAGCAGCACCCTAGGCTACGCCAGCTGGAGCCACAAAGTATGCCTACACAAGAGCTGTTGTTTAAATCCACACAACTTCCGAGAGTATCTTCTAACACACCGCTCAAGGGAAATCCAAGATCTTGTCTTCTGCCAGCCATTCTGTCCTGGGAGGTGGCTTGGCTGCATCTCAGCCTGATCATGCTGGGCAGAGTGCTATGCGTTAGCCCAAAACCAGGTCCAGCACCAGAGGTGATAACAATGTTTTCATACTATCTTTTATTCCTCATCTATCTGGGCTGATTTTAAGCTTTTTGAGAATTAAATAACAAAAAAAATATAATTTGTCAACAGTGTGGTGAAATCAGGCCAAGGCAAGCAAGTGAAAATGAATTGGCATTAACAGGATGGACTCTTAATTTTCTTCCTTCAGCCCTGGCTCTTGTTCTTTGCACAAGTCTGTTGGGATCCCAGATGAACCAGGCCAATGCCTGGGCCAGGTAACAACACGAGGGATAACGAGAGATGCTGTCCTCCTTGCAGGCAGGAAGCAGTTAGCCACATAAAGACAGTGAGACATCATGAACGAGTAGCCGTGAGCAGCTGACTCAAGTTCAAGGACTCTCTGTTCTGATGCTTTTCAATAAGTTTTCCTAGTTCTCTGCAGCTTCCTTAATTCAATAGATTTTTTTAAAGACAGAATTATGCAGTCATTACCGCCCACGCACCCACGTCTATATTGCATCACAGAGAGCAGACATGGGTGGAAAGAGTGGGAATAGGCAACAGAGATGGAAATTTCAAAGGTCCTTTTAGTGTTTGCCTTTGCCGGAGCATTTTGTGTTATTTTGGTCCCTGCCATCATCTGATATTACACTGAGAACTTGAGCTTCTGTGCTGTCTTTCTGGAAAACATCGAAGAACAGTTGTGGCTAATAAAAATGACTATGAGTAGGTAAAGGGGAGAGGTATCCCGGAGGTCAGACTCTGGACTGTCAAACCACCTTTCTGGAAGAATCAAGATACCTGTGATTCTTGATAAAGAGTTTAATGTGGTTAGAAGTTTCTTATCTTCTCTTACATATCAAGAAAAAGGAACTGTTGTGTGTCCATATTTGGGATGATAACTATTGGATAACTATTGGATTCTTTTAATGCAAGTGGTGGGTACTGACCATTCTAGAGAGTTGTGTTGGAACTATGTGCCAACATATTTTCCTTGTAAGAGACTGTAAGTATTGAATGATAATTGAGACAACAGAAATTGTAGAATAATTATATAACTATTTTCAAGAGTTCTGGAAGTTACTACATGAAAAGGTATAACCAACTACTTTTCACATTTTTCAAAAACTAAAAAAAAGTAATTTGAATTTTCAAATGGGTTGTGAAATCTCTGTCTTGGCAACATTTTATGGTGGAGGATAGGAGTCTGCCCCCAAGCTTTAGAGAACAGGTAAAGGTGAAGTGACTCAGGCAGAGTAAACGAACCCCTGGCACAGGACAATGTAAAGTTTTCAGAAGGATTCACAAGTTCTGGGACTCATAGCAATTCCCTGGCAACTTTCTTGAGGTCTCCTGGACCATGGTTTGGAGCTTCTTTCAACTCGGGCATTTCCAAATGAGAGTACACTGTGAAACCCAACCCATAGTGGTTTACCCAGCCCTCATTATTTACCAAGTGCCCCATCTTTCTCACCCTCTCCTGAAGGTTGGCTGAGCACTTGGGGTAAACAAAACAGGAAGCTCGCGATAAGATTGCCCATCAGCAGCCATTAGGAGCTCGGCATGCAGAGTTCAGCAGCCACTGAATAGAAAGATTAGCCTGGCATTATGGCCGCGGCTGTAGTCCCAACTACTCAGGAGGCTGAGGCGGGCTGCAAGCCAGGCTGATGCCACGGCACTCTAATCTGGACAACAGAGTGACTCTGAACTCAAAAATAAATAAATAAAGTAAAAGTAAAAAATTTACAATAGTCTTAGAAACCAAGTGTTGAAGACCAATTATTCAATAATTTTTAGGTTTAACCCAATTCTAATTTTCTAATTTGCTCCTAGTAACATTCATCATCCAGGTGGTTAGTAATAACCATAAGCACCCACCGTTTCTTCTTCCTGTCTCTCCCCTCTGTCTTTCAGACACATGCACGCAGTGTATATGTAGTGTATTCAAATGGAGGCTGAGTCACTCTGCGTTCAGTCAACCTAAGACAGGGACCAAACCATTGATGTTTGGATCCCCATGACGGGTAAGACTGAAACTGCAAGAGCAGGCAACCTAAGACAGGGGCTATGTTTTTCCGCCATACAAAAAACAAAAGAGGGAATTGTTGGGCCCTGCCATGTGCCTGAGGCCTAGTGCAACTTCCCGAGCCTGGCTAGAAGCAGATCCATCGAGCTACTTCCGCGTAGCAACAACTCAGCAAGGCCCGGCCTGAAACTGCCTCTACCTAGATACAGCCAATGTGGTACCATGCCACTGGCCCGACCCTGTCACTCACCTCTTCCCCCGCCTTCTTTCCCTG
>CAUYPK010001199.1:0-12367 GCA_963574355.1 Loris lydekkerianus
TTTGGTAGAATTCTGACATAAAGCCATCTGGTCCTGGGCTTTTCTTTTTTAGGGAGATTTTCTATAGTTGATGCTATTTCAGAACTTGATATAGGCCTGTACAACATTCCACTTCATTCTGGCTAAGTCTTGGTAGGTGGCATACTTCCAAGTATTGGTCGATTTCTTTCAGATTTTCGTATTTCTGAGAGTAGAGTTTATGTAATATTTGTTAAGGATTTTTTGAATTTCTGAGGGGTCTGTTGTTATTACATCTTTGTCATTTCTGATTGATGAGATTAGAAATTTTACTCTTTTTTTCCTTGTTAGGTTGGCCAAAGGTTTATCTATTTTATTGACCTTTTCAAAAAATCATCTTTTGGATTTATTGATTTGTTGTATAATTCTTTTGTTTTCAATTTCATTTAATTCTGCTCTGATTTTAGTTATTTCTTTTCTTCTGCTGGGTTTGGGGTTGAAATGTTCTTCCTTCTCCAGTTGCTTGAGATGTTCCATTAAGTGATTAATTTACTCTCTTTTCATTTTCTTGAGGAAGGCTTGTAGTGCTATAAATTTCCCTCTTAGGACTGCCTTTTCGGTATCCCAGAGGTTCTGATAATTTGTGTTTTCATTGTTGTTTTGTTCCAAAAATTTGGTGATTTCCTTCTTAATCTTGTCTATAACCCATCCAGCCTTCAGCATAAGGTTATTTAGCTTCCTAGTTCTTGTATGGGTATGCAGATTCCTGTTGTTATTGAGTTCAACTTTTATTCCATGATCATCTGAGAAGATGCAAGAAATACTTTCTATTTTTAAAAATTTGCTGAGGTTGGATTTGTGGTCTAGGATGTGGTCAATTTTGGAGTATGTTCCATGGGCTAATGAGAAGAATGTGTATTCAGTTTCATTGGGATGAAATGTTCTGTAGATGTTTGTTAGGTCCAGATCTTGAATGGTTAAGTTTAAATCTAAAATTTCTTTGCTTAGGTTCTTTCTGGAGGTTCTATCCAGCACTGCTAGAGGGGTGTTAAAATCTCCAACTACTATGGAACTGGAGGAAATCAAGTTGCTCATGTCTCTTAGAGTTTCTCTTATAAATTGAGGTGCATTTTGGTTGGATGCATAAATATTAATAATTGAAATCTCATCATATTGAGTATTGCCTTTAACAAATATGAAGTGTCCATCCTTAACCTTCCTTATTTTGGTTGGTTTAAAGCCGATTGCATCTGCGAACAGGATTGCAATGCCTGCTTTTTTCTGCTTTCCATTTGCCTGGAGTATAGATGACCATCCCTTCATCTTGAGTCTATATTTGTCTTTTAATGTAAGATGAGATTCTTGTATGCGGCAGATATCTGGCTTGAGTTTTTGTATCCAGTCAGCCAACCTGTGCCTCTTTAGAGGACAATTTAAACCATTCACATTAATTGAGAATATTGATAAGCCTTTCAAGGGTCCAGTGGACATTTTTAATCCTTCTGCGACTGTGGAAGTTGGAATTTTTCAAAATTTTCTGGGTGGGTTTACTTTTGTGGTGGAGGATTATGCTGGTCTTTATGGAGGATAGGTCTGACAATATCCTGGAGAGCTGGTTTAGTTAAGGCAAATTTCTTCAACATGTAAATGTCGTTAAAGTATTTAATTTCGTTGTCATAAATGAAACTCAGTTTAGCTGGATACAGGATTCTGGGTTGAAAGTTATTTTGTTTTAGGAGATTAAAAGTCGATGATCATCCTCTTCTAGCTTGAAAGGTTTCAGGAGCGAGATCTGCAGTTATTCTAATATTCTTCCCCTTGTAGGTGATGTTTTTCTTTCGTCTGTATGCTTTCAGAATTTTCTCCTTCCTATTAACCTTAGTGAAATTGATTATGATGTGTTTGGGGGATGTCTTATTTGGGTTGAGTCGTGCTGGAGTTCTAAAACTGTCTGCTATCTGAATTTCAGAATCTCTTGGCATATCTGGAAAGTTCTCCTTCATAATCTCATGGAGAATAGACTTTGTGCCTTGTGAAGCCACTTTGTCGCTTTCAGGGATCCCTATAAGACAAATATTGGTTTTCTTCAAATTATCCCTGAGCTCTCTGAGAGAGTGATTTGGTTTTGCACTCCATTTCTCTTCCTCTTTGAGAGTTTGGGAGCATTCAAAAGCTTTGTCTTCAATGTCAGAAATCCTTTCTTCTGCCGGCTCCATTCTGCTACTGAGGGACTCTACTGTGTTTCTCAGATGTTTGAGGGCTGCAACTTCTTGTCTCAATGTGTCAAAATCTTTGGTCATTTGGTCTTTGAATTCATTGAATTTTTGAGATATCTTTTGGGTTGCTGCTTGGAAGTCTAGTTCAATCTTATGTGCTATCCAGATTCTGAATTCGATTTCTGACATCTCAGCTATTTGTTTGTGCATGGGATCTTGTGCTGTATCTGCCCCATTGATTCTTGGGGGAGTTGATCTATTCTGATTATTCATATTGCCAGAGTTTATCTGTTGATTTCGCCTCATGAGTGTTTTTTCACCGTTCCCTCTAGCTGTCCTAAAAGTTGGGGAGGTGCCTCTCCAAGATTAGACCCCAGCGGGATCACTCTATTGTTGCTGGATCTTTGTAGGGAGTGACCCTGTGAGGCTCCTCTGGGGCTGCCCCAGCTAGGGAATTCTGGCTGTGGGAGCATCTCCACAGTGTGACACACCCAGATCCAGCAACAGGGCGGGGGGTGGGGTAGGGTGGGATGCACACAGTTCTGGGAGTCCCTGGTGCCCAGTGACTTTGGCTCAGAGAGCCCAAGGCTCCAGCAATCTCTGGCCAGGAGAAGGGCTCTGCACAGAGGCAGGAGGGCTCTGGAGAGCACGCAAGTACCAGACACCCTGGCCAGACGAGTGGGCCATTGTGGAGGCAGGGAGCATACAGGAGGGAGGACGTGGGGTTGTGTGGCTCCAGGAGTTCCTGGTCAGGGCATGCGGAGGCCTAGCGGATGCAGCTCTTACCAGGGTCTGGGCGGAGGCAGATAGCTGATTGTTCGTAGCTCTTTCGGAGGTCTGGACCTTGATTGCTGATCATGCGCAGCAGTTATGGTGATCATGCCACAGCTCTTACGGAGGTCCGGGCGCCACTACATGTGGTGTTTTACGTTCTTGAGATACTTCATATAGGATACTGGTCTTCAGTTCCTACCACGTTGCTACTACACAACCCATCAATTTCGCTCCTAGATGTTTACCTTTAAAATGTCATTTGTTCTATGAATATTGTCTTGAAAGAAGTCAATTTTGTCTCTTAGATCAAAATATAAAGCAAACTTACAGAATTAGGGGAAATGTGTGAAATCTGTTTGGTCCTATAAGGTGGCACCTCTGCAAGGTCTTTCTCCCAAAACGTTAGTGCTATGAACTGAATTGTGTCTCCCACCCACCCAAATCCATACGTTCTGCCATAGATGTTTGTTGAATGATTGACCCACAAAATATATCACTAAATTATAATTATGTGTATTAATTATTCAACACTTTTACCATGTTATATCCTGGGAATAATTAAGCCTCATGAAACTCCTTGCCAAAGGTCCAGGTGCAAATGTACAGGAGAACCTCCCTCCATTAAATACCAAAGGCCGGGGAGAAGGAAGGCGGGATTTACACAAAGAATTTAATCATCAGTTCTCAACCTTGGCTGCATGTTAGAATCACCCTGGCAAAAATACCAATGATGGTTGTGCTTTAGGGGAGACAGAATTGAGAGACAGTGGCAGGACAGCAGATGGGTCAGAGAGACCTCAGGGCTTCTCCTCCAGTTCAGCATGTCAAATCACCATATTTTGGGATATTGATTTATGAGCTCAGATAAACTTAAAATAGCTGAAAGAGATGATTCAGAATGTTTCTGGGACAAAGAAATGATAAATGTTTGAGGTGAGAAATATCCTAAATGCCCCGATTTGATCACTATACATTGTGATCAAATACAAATTTTGAGACCCTATACATTGTGTCTCAAAATATCACCCACATCCCATAAGTATGTACAATTGCTATATATCAATAAAAAAACTCAACTGGCTTTATAAAAAATTTAAAAAGTAAAAGTATCAATGCTGGACCCAGTCCAGAAATTCTGATGGAATGGTTCTGGGATAGGGGCTTGAACTTAAAATTTCTTTGTAAGCTCGCCTGTTGAAGCTAATGTTGAGGATCATTGCACTGTGCTCAAAGTGGCTGAAGGCTACAGAATGAGTCGGTCTTGCACACAGGCCTGCCATGGAGGTTAGAGGAGAGGGGGAGCCATCTCAGGATTGACCAAGGCACTCTCATCTTTGTTTTTATTTATTTATCTTTTTAGACGCTCTCACTCTGTTACTCAGGCTAGAGTGCCATGGCCTCAGCCTAGCTCACAACAACCTCCAACTTCTGGGCTGAAGTGCCCACCACAATGCCTGGCTAATTTGTCTATTTTTTTGTCTATTAATTGTCTATTTTTAGTAGAGACAGAGTCACACTCTTGCTCAAGCTAGTCTCAAACTCCTGAGCTCAAGTGATCCTCCTACCTTGGCCTCCCAAAGGGCTGGGATCACAGGTGTGAGCTGCCCATGGTGGTACTCTCATTTTTTAATGAAGGATGATTGAATATTCCTGTTACCAACTAAGAGGATGAGGACATAGCCTGGGAGAGGAGGTTTCATTCTCCTACATTTATAATTCTGAGTTTAGGTTGAAATCAGCACAGTTCACTTCCTAGCAGCTGGAAAACTAAAGTGGGAGCCTGCAATAATGTGAATCTGAGTCTGGATTTAGGATATCCTGGACCCCTCCACTCTCGGAGGTGACCAGCAGTCACTGCCCTTACTACATACCATGTTCCCTCTTCTGTCTCTTTTCTTTTCACTTCCACACTTATCCAGTGCGAGAGATGCAGGACACTCCTGTGACCTAGAGTGAAAATGTTCTATAACTAGAGAGTTAGCATGGTTGTACATCTCTGGGAATAAACCAAAACACACTGAATTATTCACTTTTAAACAATGAGTTTTATGGCCTATAAATTGTATCTCAATCAATCTATTATAAAAATGCATTATAAAGTTCATGGGCCCATGTGAAGTATAGTTATCTACCAATGAGGATTTGGAATAATGGATAGGCAGGGGTATTTGTGTGTTTGTTTACTGTCTACTGGGGGCTTGTGCAGATACTTCCACCGCCAGGTGTCGTCTCTTCCTCTTCAGGCCTGCGAGCCACCTCTAGATGGTCTGTATTGTCAAATTTACAATGTCTGGCTGATTTTCTATCTGAGAAAAAGGCAGCAGTGCTGTTATTATATACAATACCATGGCTCTTAGAAGTGTGTGTTTTTATTGAACGATCTAATCTTCTTGCCTCTGCAGTTCCCTTAACTATAACCAGTTAAGGCTGGTTACATCATTCCTTGTAACCCTGTATCGTGTGTCAGACCACCTGTGAGTACCGGCTTCTAATGACTCTCTCAAAGATTTTTACTATGCTTTTTTGGTCTATGATGACCATAAATACAAGTCTTAACCAGAGTATACCAAAAAATGTGAGCAATTCTTTGTATTATGGTCACATTAAATTCATCCTTTAGAAATTCCTGGCAGACACTGAACAACACATTGTACCATCTTCTTTTGACTTCCTAGGAACCTGACAATGTGATTTCTTCCAATGCTGACTTCACTCTGGTCTTTTCATGTTGCCACATGCAGGGAGGATAGATGAGGAACAAACTGGTGGAGAGAGAAGGGCTGTCCCCTTGTCTGAGATGGGTTAAGATTGATCTGGAAGAATATGATGTCACTAGTTCAGTTGGAGTCAAGAGAGGACATCGATTAGAAGGGCCTGTTGGCATTGTGTAACAATGATGTCTAAAGTCCTTGGAGAAGATGGTTCAGGCACCCCAGGGGACTGTCTGACATGTGGCCCAGACCCTGCAAAGGGGATGGGATGCTAGGGGTGGGAGAGCACAGGCACCCCCATTGCTCTTGAATATGCTGTAGACTTGAAGATGGGACTATGATTAAACACAGGCAGATGAGAGCTGATACGTGGGTCCACAAGCCACACACACAGTCGAAGCCCAAGAATGGGTGGTGGAACTTTGGCAGTCTAGATTTCAGAATTCGTGTTGTGATTGATGTAAGTATTACCAAAAGAAATGTGACAATATCATTCTGGCAGTCTAACCTTGTGCAAGTCCACTGAAGTAATACTGACCCATTCAGCAGAAGCAATTGATTTGCCAAGCTGCCCTCCTGGAACCAGGGACCACCCATGAGTGACTGGGATAGCTGGTCAATGTCATGTGTAGGACAGAGAGGCTGAGAACACACCAAAGGGGTAAACAGGGAAGAGGGCCTATGCAAGTCCTAGTCCAGTTCTGGGGTGCCCACCTGGATGACTGTGCTAGCCCCAGCAGGTCCAGACACCATAGAAGTGTGGGCCACACACCTCAGAACAGGGGCCCTGTTTGCCCTGATTTAAGAGTGGTATTGTTTTCAGGATCATCTCTTACTATCTTGTTTCCAAGTTTCTTAGTTTAAAAATTCCACACAGGGAATTTGCTTGTCCTAGCTATCGTTTTTGCTCTGGGCGAGTAATACTCAAAGCATGGTCTGTGGACCCCTAGTGTCCCCAAGACTCTCTCAGAG
This sequence comes from Loris lydekkerianus, assembly GCA_963574355.1. NCBI lineage: Eukaryota > Metazoa > Chordata > Mammalia > Primates > Lorisidae > Loris > Loris lydekkerianus. The sequence goes on from CAUYPK010001199.1 coordinate 6,632, forward strand.
GTCTGTACAGTTAAAACTATTTTTGCGATAATACTAAGATATCACCTGCTTTTCCACTATATTGATACTTGCTAGAATAAAAGCTATGGCATATCAAACTGCTGCCCCCTTGGCACCAATCAAGGCAATGCCACCAACCATTCCAGTAGCCATTATGTTCTTCACCACCATGCACTTGCAGGAATAAAAAGTTATTGATGAAATAGTAAACATTATTAATTTTAGTAAATCTCAACCTTTGAGTATGTGAGGTTTTTGTTTTTATTTATTTATTTTTTTTAGAGACAACATCATAATCTGTTGCCCAAGCTGGGCATGAGGGCTTGAGTGATCCTCTTGCCTCCACTTCCTGAGTAGGGTCTTTTTAAAGTCTGGTGGAATCTGTGTGCAGCCCTTCTGCTGCAGACTGAAGTACAATGAGAGCCTTCACCAAAAGCACTGATGTGACTGAGTTGCAAGCTGAACTAGCAACTTGTGATAATGTTTTTTGGTATTCATTTCAATTTTTATTTGATATTTTCAAAATTAAAAAACTCAAGATTCTTACACTAATTATTTCAACTGAGACCTTCGAAAGCAATTCAGTGTGCACAACGATTTTCCCCTTTAGGTTCTGTTGTTTTATACAATGGTGTGATTGACAAAATTGGATGGCATGTGTCTAGTTGGAAAATGTCATCTGTTTATTAAAAAAACATGCAAATAGTTTCTACTTCATCTGCAAGTTAATTCATGATAACTGCTTATTTTCTTTTTTATTTAGGAGGCACATGAAAGATTAACTGCCCATTTTTATTCAACTACCTCACCAAAAAAAAAAAAAAATCACATGTGACAGTCCCAATACTCTGTAGTACTGGAGGGTTGGTGTAGACGTTATTATTATTACTTTTTTATGTTGCGCTCAGTAGAGTGCTGTGGCCTTACAGCTCACAGCAACCTCAAACTCTTGGACTTAAGTGATTCTCTTGCCTCAGCCTCTAGAGCAGCTGGGACTACAGGTGCCCACCACAAGGCCTGGATATTTTTTGTTTGTTGTTGTGTTTGTCATTGCTGTTTAGTAGGCCCAGGCTGGGTTCAAACCTGCCAGCCTTGATGTATGTGGCTGGTGCCACAACTGCTGTGCTACGGGCGCAGAGCCTGGCATAGATATTATTTGTTATCTTTAGTAGATTCAACTATTTGCTTGTTAATATTGGCTCTTTCACTTATAGGAATTATCGACAGAAAACATTTCGTTATTCAGATTTGGTTTTTAGTAGAAATTTTCTTGAAAATGAATGGAGTGAGCCTGAAGCTTCAAGGAAAACAATCCGATGGTGCTGCTGCTGATGATATCTGAAGTTTCAAGTGACCATGAGGATCCACCGTCAGCTGGTAGCTTTCTACCATGTAAAGATGTTTCTGATGAGATTGGGGGTGATATTAGTGAGTATGTCTTTTTAATATCCTATAATAAAGTATATCATTTGGAAAAGCTACATAATTTAGTAAACCAATATTTTCCAAATGACCAAGATACGATGTTCCAGAACTACTCAAGCATAAAAGATCTACTTAAAGTAGTGGGTAGACCAGTGGATTTTAATATAACAATATGAAAATCTCACTGATATGGTTTCATCTATTCCATAGCAACTAACTTTTGAGAATCTACCCCTCTTGAATCTGAATGTCATATCAAAGGAGAATATTCACAATTATCTGAAATGGCTATTAAAATACTCCCACTTCTTCCAGCTTTATGTCTGTGTGAGGCTGGATTTTCTTCATATCTGTCAACCAAAACAATGTATCTGAGCAGACTGAACGCAGAAACAGAATCTAGCTGTCATCTACTAAGCCAGACATGAAGGAGACTTGCAGTGCTATTCTTCTAACTAAAATTTTTGTTTTGGAAAATTTAGTTGTTTTCCATAAAAATATTTATTCATATTAGGATGTAGATGTAATGGGTTTACTATTTATATGTCTATTTATTATTATTATTATTATTATACATAGGGTATTATTTATTTATTATTATTATTTTATGTATAGGGTAAATAAAATAGAATTTATAATAATTTATAAATTATAAATATATATTTAATTTATAAATTATAAAAATATAATTTATAATAAATAAATAAATAATTTATTATTTTTACAGACCTGTCCATAAAATAATAATAATAAACAAATAAACATAAAAATGGTAAAGTGCAGTGCTGTAATCAGAGCTCACTGCAGCCTCTAACTCCTGGGCTCAAGCAAGCCTCCTACCTCAGCCTCCCAAGCTGACTATTGGTGTGCACCATCAATGCCTGGCTAATTTTTCAGTTTTAAATTTTTGTAGAGATGGGGTTTTGCTATGTTGCTCAGGCTGGTTTTAAACTCATGGGCCCAGGTGATCCACTCACCTTGGGTTCCCAAAGCACTGGAATTACAGGCATAAGTTACCAAACCAGGCCCCATTTTAATGTTTAATGAGTATTTCAATGTTTAATGTTTAAAGAAACTCATGAATAAATATTTGTAGAATTAAAAAATGTGGTACATGTTAATAGATATAAGCCACATAAACAAAAATTCTCTGTAGTCCTCAGTAATTTTGAAGCATGTGAAGATATTCTGAGCCCCCAGATTTGAGCACCCCTGCTCTGTGTCACGCTGGAAATCCTAGGAATTGGTAGTGCCTGGTCAGGTGTCTCCTATTACAAAATCATCTGTGGTAGGGAGCTGAGGGTTTGGGGTAAAGGCATGGCCATTACTACCCATTCAGCAGGTCATGGGGGAGAATCCACCTGTTACAAGGAGCTGTAGAGATAGCAGGTGCCATGACCAAATGGCCAATTTTGGCTTATCCTTGAGATACTATCTCCATGAAGTGCACTCTTGGGCTAACTAGGTCATTCCCTAGCATCTTACCAAACCTCAAAGCCTTGACACCTTAGATGTTGAGTTAGAGCGTCCTATTCATGGAATGTTTTCACCATGACAGTGAAACAAGTGGGTGAAAAACACACATGGCCCTGCACTCATGGAGCTTATAGTCGGATGAGGAAATATTGTACAAAAAAAATTATATAATTACAAATTTTGCTAACATCAATTTTATGCTAAGACTTGAAGGATGGCTGTAGTCATCCAGGCAAGGAATGGGCCCTGGCATACCTGTTTCAGTGTTCCTGTGTAGGCACAGGGCAGTGTGTGCCCAGGGACTTGGGATGTTTGAGGATTGTGAATGGCTAGGAGGGATGGAAGTGTAGTATGGCCTTGGAGGAGGTCCAAGTGGTAATTGGGGGCCAGATTGTGAAAGGATTTTTATGCTATGTAAGGATTTGGGATATGTGTATACATTTTTTTCCTGAGCACTACTGGTACATTTTAAGCAGGGGAGTAAATTGATCAGATTTGGTTTGGGTGGCTCATTCTGGCTTTGGTGTGAAGAATAGCTGAAATGGGACAAGTTTGCAAGCTGAGAGACTAGTCAGGGGTCCATTTGAGAGCTAATACAGTAGAACATCCATAGTGGACCTCTATTCATTAACCATCTCCTTCAGTTGACCTAATTTTCATAGACTGGACATGCACCACATGTATTTATCAGTACAGTAGACTTAGGTCCTTATGTTGACCACAACCTGTGCTGACGAGTTTGTTACAGTCCTTTGGGTGGTCAACTTGTAGAAGTTCTGCTGTAGATGAGGGTGGCCTGGGCTAAGGGTCATGAAGGAAAGATACAGATGGCCTGAGAGATATTTTAGAGATAGAATATTCTGAGTTTGGTGAAAGAATGAATGAGGGAGAGGTAAGGGAAAAAGAGGCGCCAAAAATTTATCCTGGTTTCTAGCTTGAGTACCTGGAGAATGCGAGTGCCATTCTTCAAATGGGAAAACTGCAGGAAGGGTCATCTGAAGGGAAGGGTAAGCGCTCTGTTTTGCACTGGCTAGGTGTGAGGAGCATTCAGTATAGGAAGCAGCCTTAGTGAAGGGGAGCAAGGCTCTGGGAGCCTGAATTGGTGAGGTTGGAATGTTCCTGGTATGGAGTGGGCACTGCCTATGTACACACTGGTGTTCTGTGCCCTTTGCAGCACTACACGTGCTCTTTCCTCACGTGGATCGAGTTTTTTTAGAAGTTTATTTGTATCATCCAGCACTTCCAGAGCTACTATGGGGAAAGTTTGGGAGAGTCTGGCAGCTGAGGCTGGGCTCACTAGACTGGCCACACTCCTAGGCATCCCTGGAAGGTGACATCAGATACTCACAGAGGAAAAGGGAGCCTGGATACACATGTTTAATAGACCCATGACAATGCAATAAAAAAAAAAAAGAAAGAAAGAAAACAGACTGTGCCCAGCTCAGCACCCCAAGCCATGCTTAGAAGTGAGGTAGACACCGGCAGTCTTCTGTGGCATAGGATACTGCGTTTTTCAGAAATCCCAAATAATTCCTGGGTTTTGCTGCACAAATACCCCAAGCACAAATGGAAGGGAAGACAAATAAGTCTGAAGCTCTGCCAGTAGCTGAAACCAATAAAGCAAGGGAGAGTGAGCTTGCCAAACATCAAAGCAAAGCCAGTTTTACTCCAAGACTCCAGGCTAGTGCCAAACACAGTCATCAAATGTATGGAGGAGCAGAGGGCTTGTCCTGGGCTGGGGTTGTGACAAAAGGTCCCCTTTGATAGAGGTGCTCTTGTTCAACACTTTTCTATGTGTTTTAGCTACCAAGTAGGGTGGTACATAGCTTAAGCTGGTGATGACAACCCTTTACCCACACCAGCATTGACAGAGAAGGTAGCTAGGTTGGGAATGGGTTGGGGGGATGTAGCATGGAAGGTTCTAGGTGGAACAGAGATGCTGGCCCAGGGTACTCTGAAGTCTTTCATGGAAATCTTTTGTTTCTGTATACTCAGCCTAGTGCTGGCTGGGGTAGGCAACTAGTCTTTGGTAAATGTGTGTACTGTGAACTGCTTTGTGGGAATAACACAGAGGGGATAAAACTTCCCAGGCTAGGGGAGGACGTGCTACCAGAGGCACCAACCAGGAAGCTGGGCAATCTCCCAGGGCCTTATTGAGAAAGGTGAGGCTATTAGAGGAAAGGAAGGGGACAGAGGGAGGAATACTGGTCAGAACGGGAGGACAAGAACTGAAAAGGGGGAGCAGAGATAGAGAGATGGAAGATCTCTGATGGGGATCAGGGCTCGGGGCAGTTGGATGTCCTAGCAGCCCTTCTGGCCAAAAGGAGCAACAGAGATGGTAGTTCCAAGACCTAGGCTCTTCTGGCTGCCAAAGTGATGGATGAAGGGATGGAAAACTACAGTGGAGATTGTACCCTACCTGGCAATTTTACCAGCAGGGCCACTCAGCCAGCCATGGCTCTATAGACTTTCTCAGCCAGTATTCCCAAATGCTCCTCATATCATGTCATTCCTCAATGGCTCACCAATGCCTGTAGCTTTAAGTGTAACCTTCATTTATTTAGTCACTCAATCCATTTATTCATTAATTAATTTAATTTTATTATTTATTTATTTATTATTAAATCATAGCTGTGTACATTGATATGATCATGGGGCATCATACACTACTTTCACAGACTGGTTCACACATTCACATCACACTGGTTAACATAGCCTTCCTGGCAATTTCATAGTTACTGTGTTAAGACATTTACATGTTTAAAAGCTTCCCTTTGTGATTCTAACGTGTAGCCAGGATTGAGAACCACTGCTTCAATACTGCCCTTCTATACT
>CAUYPK010001201.1:0-12607 GCA_963574355.1 Loris lydekkerianus
GGAATGGAAGAAAAAGTATCCAATGTACTCAGCCCTACTATGAAGCTAAACTATAGCCTTCACATGAAGGCTATAACCCAACTATACCACAAGACTATGGGGAAAGGACCAAGGAAGGGGAAGGGAGGGGGGAGGTTTGGGTGGAGGGAGGGTGATGGGTCGGGCCACATCTATGGTGCATATTTTTATCTATAATAAAATAAATAAATAAATAAATAAAGAATAAAAGAAAGAATTTGTGCATTTACTCATCAAATATCTGTGCTATGTTTTTAATCTTCAAAAGTACACAGCGATGTAAAGAGGGTTTCTGTATGTGAGGAAGTGATAATAGTGAAGAAGATAATCGCAGGTAGAAGAACTAGCAGGGATAATGGCATGAAAGCACGACTCTTAACTGGCACATTTCCTTATTGGACAATAATTTCTTTGAGACAGCAATTGTGTCTTTTATTTGTCACTTAAATCCACAGGCTCTTGAAAGAAGCACCATAAATAATTGCTGCCAAATGACTGAAAGAAAAAAAAAATGGCAACTAGAAGACAATGGTGATAAGGAGAAGAAAGGGTCAAGAAAGAATGAGTAACAGTATCAAATGCCACAGATGCATCTAAATAAGAATTAAAATAACGCTCTTGGAGGAAACAGACTGATGCTGACTCTGGGGATGTGGGAAGCATTCACTTCTAGTGGACTGATGGAAGGGAAGAAGCAGAAACTGCCAATCAATGTTTTGCAACTTAAATCTTTATCTTCCCCCTGGTTGTGCTAACTAGAAAAGCCTGGATAGTTAGAAATTATTTTATGCACACAACAGGGATCAAAGCTAGCATCCTCTGAAGTCTAGAAAAAGACCAGGCAGGGGACAGGGTGGAAGGACACTTCATGTACTAAATATATTATCCAGGCAAAACATTATCTATCTGGATAAAAACTTAAAAGAAAGAATCCAGACTCCCCTCCCTTGTGCCTAATGAAAAGCTTGACTAATTTCTTAAATCCAAATAATGAAGTCTGAACCTTAGGCTATTTTCATTTCTGTTTGTGCTATTTAGATACTGGGAAAGTATAACATGATCAAAAATTAAATGGCACAGCAAACAATCAGTTGCTTGGTAATGACATTCATGAAGAATAACATGAGACATCAATACCTGTAATAATAATGACTATGTACTAAGTCTTTTTCTAAGTAACAAAAATACCATGCCATTTTAATATCTCATTGTTCTACTTAAGGAAAAATAAAACTGGCACAATTTAAATATGGGCTATATTATTTGAAAAATGGAACTGCCAATATGTCCTTTCTGTTTCAGACTTCAATCTTCACATAAATAGGAGAGAAAATTTTCTGTTTGCCCCATCCAAAAATGAAAAAACTAGTTCTGAGACCCAAGAAGGTTGTGTCAACTTCCATTAAGAACAAGATCAGAAAAGATGGCGGCTGAGTAACAGCTTCCCTGCAACTGGGCAAGGCGAGTCTGAGAAGACAAGACTCCAAGCATCTCTGGCCGGTGGGATCTGCCTATGATCATCCTACTAAGGATACAGGAAGCCAGCAAGGGATTTCTGGACCCCAGGAGGAGGACAAAAACAGTGGAAAACTGGTAAGTGGCTGCACGTGTTTGATTGACCTAATCACGCGGGCAACCGTGAGTACAAGCAGGAGTGAGACTAAAAACTGGAAAGGCCTTACCTGTGAACTGTTTTGGTGTTCTTGGACTTGGCGCTCAGTTGAGCTGCCTTGGGGAGAGGTTGAGCAGGAGTGTGGAGAACTTTGAGCATTGCCTGGGGCCCCAGACTGAGCCACTGAGCTGGGCGCAGGAAGCCATTGTGAAAAACGCCCGGCAAGCTCTGCCCTCAGGGTCCCAGAGCAAGGATAGGGTGGGACAAAGTAACCTAGTGACTGCCTTAAATTATAGCTTTCACATGAAGGCTATAACCCAACTATAGCACAGGACTATGGGGAAAGGGCCAAGGAAGGGGAAGGGAGGGGGGAGATTTGGGTGGAAGGAGGGTAATGGGTGGGGCCACATCTATGGTGCATCTTAGAATGGGTACAGGTGATTGCACTAATGTACACAGCTATGATTTAACAATAATAAAAAAAAAAAGAACAAGATCAAGACATGCCTTTAGACACAGATCAATAAAAAAATGTAAAAGATTTTAAACTTTCTTATCAAAATGATAGCATGAAAAAACTAGAAAGCATGATACTTTCTAACAGACTTTGTCACCATCTTTCTTTTTCATACATTAATATCAATTTTGTACTATACATCATGTATGTTTATTTGCTTAAAGTCAACTGTATTATCAGGGCAGTAGCCATGAAAAAACATGACTTAAATTTGTAAAATTTCCAATTACAGAATTAATGTCAGAAAAGTAAATTGATTACTTTAGAGTTCTACCCAGTAACAGACCAGCTGTAATGACCAGATAAGGCAGCCTATAATGAGCATGCCTCATATGTGTGTGTTAATCAGTATTCCCAACTACTGAAGGTTGGCTGCTCAGAGACATTTTGTTCCTTTAACGATTTAAAACATTCTCTTCCTAATCCTACTCACGTTATTATTTTGCATAGGCAATGAAAACAGACTTCTGAATGGGAAAGTAAATTTCAGTTCAGAGACTATTCACCAAGTATTATTTAATAGAGTTTAAATTAATAAGGTCTTTACTGGGTTTGCCTTTACCTTGTTCTGAATATTTCTCTGTTAAGCACTTATTAACAACAACTTTTTTTTTTGCATTCAATAGCTTATGACAAAAGTAGATAAAACAAGTTTGAGACCAATAGTGACATTTCTTACAATTTATACCCATATATCCCACATATCAAAAATAGGAAGAAAAAATTATAATCATTGTGAGGTAATAATATATATCACAACATAGTAAGATAACAGATTAACTCTCTCAAGAACAATTTTTTTTTACAAGAAAGATCCCAGGATCTTGAAAAATATCTAACCTAAAAATTGGTATTCAGTAATTATTATTTTTAACCACAAAAATACTTTTGTACTTCCTTCAAGGACCCCATTTATGATTAAATACAATGATAAAAATAAGTAAAATCTCAGCTGCTGTTAATGGTAACATTTTTTAAAGCCAGATTTAATTTCAAATAGCTCTTTGACACTGGAAAATGACTTTAGGAGTTTTACTTATATTAAAATAAATGATTTAAAAAATAATGGCAAATTGAAATGAGTTTAAGATTCAAGAGGTTCTGCCTTTTCTGCAGTTAACTAGATACATGACTTTGATAAAGTTGACTAATGTCTGGATCTTAGTTTACTTAACCACAAAACAAATAATTGGCTCAATTCATTACTTCCAGATCTCACAGTTTCAACCTGCTATGATTCTGTATAAGGGCTACTAAAAAACTGTTTGCTTTTTTAACTTAAAGGTATATGATCTTCAATTTTTTTCTGCCTTAAACTTTGCCACCAAAATAGTAGTCTCTTGAATTCCTAATGTTTAACTTGAGAAATACACTCTTAAAATCATATGCTCTGACTTCTATGTATTTAAAAACACAATGTTAAGAGACTTTAAAAGAAATTCCAAGTTGTAACATGAAAACAGGCCAAGTGTAATAACATCTAACATTTGTTCCTTAAGAACATTCGCATGTTATCTCACTTAATCTTTCAACAAGATGAAGAACTGTTACATTTCCAATTTTACAAAGGTCAAATTCCAAGACAGCACTAGCACTCCCTTCTTCCTCCACAGTCCACGTGAGTCTTCTTATGCAACAGTCCATGTTCAACACTACATTACCTCAAATGCACACGTAAATCACCTAGATCTGAGTTTAATTTAGCAGGGAATGTTTCTAAAAATGTTTAATTGTAAGCTGTCACAGTCCCATCAGATTAGGAAAGCAGAGCAAAACCTTGCCCAGGGTACATCAAAATTTCCTATATTTTATTTGTGAGCTATTCCTAGAGAAAGATTTGGGATAGCTTAAACTTAAATAACTGAAACTATTTCTGAAAGAAAAGACACGCATTTCTACTTGCAGCTAAAATGAAGCCGCCATGTTGAAGCAGTGTAAATACAGTTTAGAATTCATTTGGTTCCCAGCACTGAAATTAGGTAATTCTCAATGTATTTGGAGTTAATCAAATTTTTAAATTTTATTGACCCTTTGAGATTGTGCACAATTTAAATTTCAACTGTATAAGAAGCACTTATCTGAAGAGCTCTGGTATACAACACGACTTAGAAAGACTATATGATACTGAAATCCTCTAGGGGCAAGCACTTATACTGTATGCTTATGCCACTGATGTTAAATACAGTATCTTCATGCACCAGTCACTAAGATATAAAGCTCTGTGCTCATTCAACCTATCCAGCATAGAGGCAAAATAAACCTAGTTTATGTAGCCCAAACCTACTCGTCCTCACTGTGATACCTCTATAAGTAATGATGACGACAAGGAATTGTATGGTTAGAAAGTACTTCATGTCGAGGATTCCTACAAATATATAACAGTGGTAACCTCTTATCAGTTCTAGCCACTACGTATTGCCTGTCAACAACTGATCAACTGATAGAATTCTAACATCTTTTTATTATTGCTCAAAGTAACAATCATAGAATAATAATTCTGTGGGACCTAAAAGCACATTTACCTTCTACTCTATCAACCAGAATTTACTTTTTTCATGGTAATAACTACACAGGTTCATAGCTTAAAAATAGATGTCACGTTTCCAAAAGCCATTTATATATTCCTGATCTTGATAATTAAACAAACAAGTCTTCCACTTCCTTCCTGTGTGGCAGGGTAACTTTTCTCAGATTAGGAACATTTATGCAAAGGAAAAAGAAATGCAGGAGGCAAAAAAGCAGAGTTTTTAAGCTTCTCTGCCGGTTTGATTTTTACACATGGAAGCCGAGGAAATGTACCACTGGATTCTTGAATTCATTTCTGGACATGTGCCTACCCTTAATAAACTTGGTTTTCGGAACTGCAACAACACCAGTTCATTTTTTTAACAATTCCTCATAAAACTGGTGGGCATCTGTGAGTTGCCAAGGTAAAGGGTACAATGAAGCAGCATATGCAACGAGTGCAGCAGGCTCCAGGATCAGAGCACCAAGTGATCTTTGTAAGTGAGGATTTGGGTTCAATGAAAAAGTAAGAGGAAATCCCACCAAGGAAATTTATTTTGTCTCTCTAACATAAATATCCAAAGACTGGCAGTCCATGGCTAGTGTGGAGCTTTGTTCTGAGATTACAGGGCTGAGCTCTTTCTCTGCTTTATGCTCTGCTGTTCCGGTGGTGCAGCCCTGGCCACTGTGGCCCTTTAAGATGAGCTTTAATTGTCATATGTGTATTACAAGAGAAAGGAAGAACAGAGAAGTGCAGAGGGGGCAGAGGATATAAGCTGCCTCACTCTTAATAATGCTCCCATAATTATCCATAATTCTTTTTTTCTTTTTTTTTAATTTTGGCCACAACGTAGTATCACTTAATTGCAAGGAAGGTTAGGAAATGTGCTGTTTACTTTTGAATAGTCACATGTTCAGATGACAATGTTATTACTATGGGGGGTTGGGGGGAGTGAGGGGATTTGGGGGTACTAGCTCTCTCCATCACACCATCTGTGTGATTTTAAACAACTTTATGGCCCCTGTTTTCTCATCTATAAAATGGAGACAATAACAGAATCTCCCATTGTAAGATTACTATGAACATAAAATGATAGTCAGTATAGCTAGGTTAGCAAAGTGCCAGGCAAATAATAAACACCCAATAAATGTAAACATTTTCTCCAGGTATTTTCTTTTTCTTACTAATTTTCTTCCATTATTAAAAATTCTGTAAACTGTTTCGTTCTCTTTTATTTATTCTTTCACAACCCCCAAATTATCTCCATAGTGTAAACTTCCCAAATCACCGGTTTCAGTAAGGCCCCTATTGCTTAATGTCCTTGTCAAAACACACACACACACACACACATTCTCAGACACATACGCTCATACACTGTCACACACATGCACACATTCATTCTCTCTCTCTTCTTTTCTCCAAAAGAGAACATCCCTGGCATCCTACTGCCTAAATTTAAGTGCAAATTCCCATTTTAAAGATATTCCATAGATGTTACAACTCCCCTTTCTTTCCCTCCCTAAATACCTTTCCAGAGATATTTCCTACTATGATCTAATGTGGATAATGCTAATAAGGACACAAATAGTAATCACCAAAAGTATTTTTTTTTTTGATCACCAAAAGTATTAAATTAATAGAGTCTATCACTGTTTGGAAGTTTTATTGTTGCCAAGTAACATGCCAAGTGTTATACATTGAACCCTCTCCTTCAATCTTCATAATAATGCTCTAAAGTTATCACCAATATTATTACCTCATATCATAGATTACAACTAAGGCTTAGGAAGGTTACACTCAAAAGTCACACAGTGAATATATGAAAGGGCTATGATTTGAATGGAGTTCTGTTGGACTCCAAAGCTATTCTGTTTAGCCACTGTGTGACACCTGACTTCCTACACAAATATACCATCTACACTCTCTACATTTACCTGAATTACCTTAGAATCCTTTTTATAATAAAATTCTGCAGAGTTTCATTAAGGTCTGACTTATTTTTGATCTCTTCTATGAAGTCCTCCCCAACTAATAATAATAATAGCAAATAGCAAAATAGCATTAAACTATTATAATACTACATTGTTGTAAGCACTATGTATATACTTATTACCTACTGGAGTCACCATGATTGAGAAATAAACAAAGTTGGCACCTGTCCTTTAAAGAATTTCCCCTAACCCCTGGCTGATGTAGATATTCCAAAACTTTCTACAGGTGAGACTACAACTTTCCAACCAGACTTTTCTCCATCTCCCATCCCTCATCCTCAATCTATCTCGGGTTACCCACAAAAAACAAAATGGTTAACAACAATGGCATTACCAAAGCTTGACCCCAGAGAAAAAAGATTCAATAAAAGGTATTCACCAACTGGATATTTAATAACTGAAAACATCACTGAGATATCTTTGAATTTTTTGGAAAGAATTCTGAAGGGATTTAAGATTCTTAATTAGGAAAGAGGAATTAATTTAATGTTATGCCATAAGATCAACACTTAACTTGTCTGAAAAACAAATTATTATTTCACATTTATTAAACAACCAAAAAAAGTTAAATCTTTAGATATGCAGTAAAAAGGACCCCATTCAAAAACAGCCAAATTTTTACCTCATTTTTCTTGTGATGAATGGATGTGATTAGCTTTATGAAGGATCACCCTGCTTTCCACCTTTGTTTTTTTCAACTGTAGTACCTTTCCTGCCTCACAAAACAGTCTGTGCTCAAATTTCCAACACAAAGCAACTGGGGTGTGAGGAAATAAGGCCTTGGTATAATATAAGCTTGTCACTGGTTCTTAACTGCAGCACAGCTTTGTTTGGTATTTGAAATTTAACTTTAGATGTGCTAGGAAAATTCCAAACTGTGTCAAGTCCAGACAATGAGTACTTATAAATATTATGACAATCAGCTTAATATTTACGTACACAAAGGAATTCAGGGGAGAATAGAAAAAAAAGTGGAAGCAAAGATAAGCAATAGAACTCATAAAAGGAAGGGGAAAAGTTATTAAAAAAAAAAAAAAGTGAAGGCAATTAGCTAGAAACAAAAAAAGCAGAGGATCCTACAATGAAGTTAGTGATAATTAAAATCTAAAGAAACAAAATCCTCTGCTGGGAATAGGTAATATAGCGTATCAACGTATAACTGGGCACATTCATTAAGTGGGGTGAAAGTAGAGAGATATGGGCAAAACCCATGTTTTGTCACACGTGTTTTCAAGAGTGAAAAGTATCTCCTAAATTAGAAAAAAATAGATTCCAGGCCCAGCTCTTTTATGTTCTAGTTGCCTGAATGTAACATCAGAAACTTCATTTTACCCATCAAACCTATCTCCTCCTAACAATCCATTCTAGTAATCTATTAGATCACTGATCCCTCTCTAAATGCGACCTCTCTCTTCCAAACTTACCACCTACATACTCTAAAACACACGCTTCTGTCCTTTTAAAGGTATGAAAAATATTTGGTCTTCTAGGGGAAAATAACTGCAGTGCTAAAGAGGATGAATAACACGGCCTTTTAAAATAACTTTTTGTGGGGACTAGAAGGCAATTAATCCTAGAAGGCATGTGTTCAAGGTGGCCCACCTCATTCCAGGTCTACTACTTTTTAAATAATTTTCTATCTGTAGGATCTAGACAGTTCTAAACATATTAAATAAGAGGTTACTCTCCTTTACATATATTTAACCTCTCTGAAGTTGACATTTTTAACCCAGCAAAAGCTTTCCAAAACACTTGAGCTGCCAGAAATCCAACCAGAGTCCTTGAATTACATTTACCTACTCTGCCTAGCAAGAAAAGAGTATAAAAAGACAACGAGAATGGTTACAAATGTTGGAATCAGACACAGTTGGGTTTAAACCCAACAGTCTACTTTGCCAGATGTGTGACAATGGGCAAATTACTTGTCTTCTGTATGCTTCACTATCCTCACCTGAAAAATGGTGATAAAAGTATCCCATGGGTTTGAGGATTAAACAAAGCATCACATGCAAAGTGTCTGGTGGAGAGGCTGACTCATCCAAATGGTCAATAAATGCTAACTGCATAGAAAGGCCTTCCATAATTGGTTGCTAGCTGATCAATCATGATATGTGTGGCAGCCCTAACATAACCAGTATGTCCCAGAGGAAGAAAAGAGTAGGAATATTTCATCTTGATACTTACTGACTGACCTTCTGTTTTTAGTTTACTAAAAAGGAAAATAAGGAAACTATTACTGTTAGTATTAAACAAGAGATTTAAAGATCATTTGTAATCATCTTTGTGCCTTGACCAAAATGGTGCTCCATATGTAGAAAATTATATTAAACTATGCATTTCTAGGAGGCAGGTTGGAGCTTTACATGAACTGGAATAACCAGGAAAGGCTCTCAAAGTGATAAAACATTTTGAAAAAGCCATAGTGTTTTTTTCAGAGCTCATATGTTTCCTACCAGTGGCAAGACCTGGGGTGACATTTTTGTGTGTGTGATTTAAAACTAATTTTCTGACTGGAATGAAATGCATAGCCTAGCTAGATGCTACTCCAAAGTCCTCCCCTCTCCGCATCCATTTCTGTACAGGAGCTGACCAGAACAGAAAAGGTATATTCTGTGCCACTGAGGATGCTGACTTCAGGGAAAGAAACAAATTAAATGAAGTTATATGCCCACGTTTTACTGTAAAAACAACTATTACACATACAGATCTTCATACTGCGCTGCTAAATAATGAATTGTAGAAGCCAAAAACCAATTAAGTTTATTTCTGGAAATTTTCAGGTACATAGTAATAATTACAGTGCTTATTAAATAGCAAACAATGGTCTACATGCTTTATATATGCTAATTTACTTGGTCCTCATAGGCTTTAATATTATCCTTCTTTTACAGCTGAGGAAGCTGAGCCACACAGGGGTTAAGTGACCTTCCCTAGATCATAGAAGAGGTATTTCAAGATTGGAACCAAAGCAAGCTGGCTCCAAAGCTTTTGCTCTTTAAATTTTTAATTATTATATTATATTATATTATTTATTTATTTATTTATTTTATATTGTATTAGGTATCATAGGTAAATTGCTCTTTTAATTAATATGCTATATTATATGTCCATATGGCATCCAACATAGACATATGCAATAACTGTAACATTTAATTTTGGACCTAATTTACATACTTGTGCAAATTGAAATTTTTTCTCACCAAACCTTCACATAAAACCAAACATTAAGTGTAAGCGCTCATTATAGCTCATGGTTCAGTGCATGGCAAAGAATATCCTGTCAAAATACTTTAAAACACTAATATGTCAATAAATATTTTTGGTATAAAGTTAGATAATAAATATTTAAGGTTTGTTGCCAATATCACCTTTGTAGGAGCTATTCAACTCTGCCATTGTAGCACAAAGCAACCATAGGCAATATGCAAATAATAATTTCAAACTTTATTACAAAGCAAGAGGCAGGTCAGATTTGACCAGAGGGCCTTCATCCCCCTTCCCCACCTCCAAAACTAAATTAAGACAATATACACACAAATAAGAACTCCACCATGGTAAAAGTAGACTAACTGCATTATTAGGAGTAAGTTGCTTCCAATAATTTACTTGGTTTTCAACCAGCAGCAATTTTGCCCCCCAGGGTAATGTCTGGCTATATTGCACTTTGGGGTCTTACTACTAGGGGGATGCTGCTGGCATGAACAGAAGCCACAGAGACTGTGACATATGCTACAATGTACAGGACAGCCCTCCACAACAGAGAACCATCTAGCCAAAATGCTAATAGTGCCAAGGCTGAAAACCCTTGCTTTTAAGAATGACAGTTTATTTAGAAGATCTTTTCTACCTATCACTCTTAAAACAGTTTTTTTATTTCATCTTGAAATAAAACTATAAATCAGAGATGGTGAGTGTGTTCATCTCATTTTCTACAGAAGAAAATTAATGTTCAGAGAGGATAATTGATGTATATAAGTTCACAAATTATGTATCAGCTCAAACTCATCCCAGGTCTTAATGTTTTAAAACCCATGTTCATCCTTCCATACGCTGTAGGAGCTTAACACATGTTAATAGTAGCTACACTTTAAGAAGGTAATTTTAAAGTTGTATTTTCCAAATATGAAGTTAAAAACATTTAGTTCCATATTTTAGACCTTCTTGACTTGCCTTAATATTCAACACTGGAAGGAAGAAAGGGAATATAGAAATGTTAGATCAGTGTTAAAATAAAATATCCCAGAGAGAATCATCACAATTAACATGTGACTTACAAAATAGATTTTCCCTCCAATTCCCCACTTAACTCATTTGAAGTCATTTACCAGTCCTGATATGGTTTTCTACTTACAGGTTCTTAAATTCTTTTCTTAATTGATAGAATTGGCACCCACCAAGTGAATAATTTTTATATGACTAACACTTGAACTAACATACTAGATTACAGTGCATATTATATTTAGGTACCCTTTTGGTAGAGTTAGACATAGACATATATACTTCAGTTTAGTCTACAGGATCAGGGAACACAGAAGTAAAAAGTCTCACAAAAGCCCATAGTACTCTCTCCACTGAAATCCAAAAAGAAACTAAAACTATCAATCCTAAAATACAGCTTTCAGAAAAGAGAACCTTTTTGGATATACATGCCAGCTCCACTCTCACAGTACCTATTCCACAAGTATACATGGATGTTTGGCAGAATCAAAACCCATTAGAGTTCCCAGGTTATGCTTTTGTCTCTTTCAACCCTAATTTTCATTAAGATAACTTTGTTAGAGCCAGAACCAGAAAGATTGAGCTTTAGGAAGGACATGAAATAGAACAGCTCAACTGAAACTATCTCTTCTGTCCAATTCCCTAGTTTTGTTTTTAACCTCACTCAGAAGAAAACTATCATCTTTGGAGACATCTAAACTAAAAAGTAATACTTCAAAGAATGCTTTAAGCATATTCCTATGTGATAGCAGTTCAGTACAGTTTGTTCTCAGCACAGAGTGAGTTTACTTAGTGATACTCTATTCTGAATTATAAAAGATGCAGACAAGTATCTTGACAACGCAATGATTTGATCCTATATCTTGCACACAGCATAAAATAATTTGAATTTTAAATATTTACCATCTCTTTTTTGATGAAGTAAATGTTCAGAATTTGTACATCTATTTTTTGTGCATCAGTACTTGTTTTTTTAAGATCTGGTTGAGATATACTTAAGTTGAAATTTTATTATCTTGAAATAGTTCTAAGACTTATGTTCATGATAATATGAGCAATAGATAGGTAATATAATACCTCTTTCCACAACATATTTAATAAAGTGACATTTTTAGAGTATAAAATATGATAAAAACACGTAGTGTTTAATTTAAGTAAATACTTAAGTAACAAAATCACAATTTGGAAAAGATGACTAAGTAACCCATTTTTGGCATTTGGGACAGAATCATTCATTTTACCTTACTTTGGCAGTAAAACTATACTGGATGTGTTATTTCTGGATGGGTTATTCCTTCTTTCTCTGTTAACAAAGAGCTACACTGCTACCTTCAGATTACATCCATCATTTTCTCTGAGGGAAACACATCTACATTTGTCTAGAACTCAAGACTCATAATGACTGAGAAATAAAATTAAAGAAAACAATTTCTTAAACCATAAATTCATAGATTTGCTGTTTCTTAGTTTTCTTGCAGCCTTGTAAAATATCCACAGGAATTCATCTCCCAACACCATGGTACCAGTAAATTCCAATATCAGGAATAATAAATCTAAGGTATCATTAGCATATTATGGATAAGAAAGTAGGAAACTATTTTAAGAGATATGGTATGGTCAAATAATTTACTAGGTATAGAATATAAATGTCTTAACATTTATAAGTAAGAAAATGCCATGAAGGCTATGTTAACCAGTTTGATGAAAATATTTCAAATTGTATATAAAACCAGCACATTGTACCT
>CAUYPK010001202.1:0-19740 GCA_963574355.1 Loris lydekkerianus
TATACATGTACCACAATTTGCTAGTCCATTCATGGGTCAATGGGCACTTGGGCTTCTTCCATGACTTAGCAATTATGAATTGGGCTGCAATAAACATTCTGGTACAGATGTCTTTGTTATATTGTGACTTTTGGTCTTCTGAGTATCAACCTAGTAAAGGGATTTTAGGATCGAATGGCAGATCTATTTTTAGGTCTCTAAGTATTATCCAAACATCCTTCCAGAAGGAATGTATTAGTGGGCATTCCCACCAGCAATGTATAAGTGTGCCCTTTCCTCCACATCCACGCCAACATTCCTGGTTTTGAGATTTTGTTATGTGGGCTACTCTTACTGGGGTTAGGTGATATCTCAAAGTAGTTTTGATTTGCATTTCTCTGATGATTAAGGATGATGAACTTTTTTTTCCAGTAGAATTTTAAATAAACACCTCCCTCAAAATCTAAGTCAGATGAATTCATATATACAGAGAAGAAAAATTCAACATTAAAAAAGTTCTAGCCGGTGCCTGTGGCTCAGTGGGTAGGATGCCAGCCCCATAACCGAGGGTGGTGGGTTCGAACCCAGCCCTGGCCAAACTAAAACAAAAAAAAAAATAGCCAGGGCTTGGCACCTGTGGCTTAAGCAGCTAAGGCACTGGCCACATATACCAGAGCTGGCAGGTTCGAATCCAGCCCAGGCCTGTCAAACAACATTACTGAAACCAAAAAATGGCAGGCGCCTGTAGGCCCAGCTAGTTGGGGCTGAGGCAAGAGAATCGCTTAAGCCCAGGAGTGCTGTGGGCTGTGATGTCATAGCACTCTACCCAAGGTGACAGCTTGAGGCTCTGTCTCAAAGAAAAAAAAAAAAAAAAGCCGGGCGTTGTGACAGGCGCCTGTGGTCCCAGCTGCTCCAGAGGCTGAGGCAAGAGAGTTGCCTAAGCCCAGGAGTTAGAGATTGTTGTGAGCTGTGATGCCATAGTACTGTGTGGAGGGCAATAAAATGAGACTCTCTAAAAAAAAAAGTTCTGACTATAATATCCTGAAACCTGATCTGCTCTATTTTTCCTCATAGAAATACTTTATAATTTCTGGTGACTAAAAAGGAAAAAATAAAAAAAATACAATTGGTAATATCAGGCTGAATGCAATGGCTCACATCTGTAATCCTAGCACTCTGGAGGCTGAGGAGGGTTCGAGAGCAGCCTGAGCCAGAGTGAGATCCCATCTCTAAAAATAGCTATAGGTGTTTTGGCAGGTGCTTGTAGTCTCAGCTACTTGTAGGGCTGAGGCAAGAGAATTGCTTGAGTCCAAAAGCTTAAGGTTGCTATGATTCTACCGGCACTCTATCGAGGGTGACAAAGTGAGACTGTCTCAAAAAAATAAAAAACAAACAAAAAGAAAACCAATTGGCAGCATCAGTAAGGAAGATTACTGTTTCCAAATACTACCAACTGTTTGAGAAATAGTTTTACGTTATAACATTCTTAGCCAGAGGACTAGTACATTCTTGCTATTAGAAAACAGTGAGCTACTTTATATAATATATGCTAAACTTACTTTTATAAGTGTGGACACCACTTCAAATGATCCAACCACCAAAAGTATAGGGGCTATTACAATGAGAGGAAGTAATGAATATCCTAGAACTCCAAGAACTTGGCCATATGCAACCTGTGAATTTTGAAAAATTTAAATAAACATCATAAAAATCAAATGCTCATTTTAGCCACTATTGACCATCATATATTCTTTGCTGTATTTACATAAGCGTGATAATTAAAAAGAAATCATAAAGTATCATACTCATTATATTTCAAATTATCATACAGTCTCCCATGTTTCTGTGCAGTCTTACCAACCACCACGGTTTCGATTATCATCAGTTTGACGATGTTACACAAATCTGTATTTCTAGCATTTATCTCTCTTGAGCTTCAGACTTGTATACCTAATTAACTTCAGTGTATCTCTACATTACATTTTGCTTACCATTTCTTTTAAATTGTAAGAAGATTAAAGGAAACACAACCACCCTGTTCAGATGAAAAATCCAAGGTCTAGAGAAGCCAGATGTGACAAATGCAGACCAGAAAAGAAGGGAGGGCAGCCAGGAGAGACGGAAGAGAAAAATATTTTTTAGTGACTACCATGTGCCAAACTCTGTGATAGGGCTTCACGTGCTATGAAGATCAAATGAAGTAACCACCCACAAAGTAGGCGCTATTGTGTCCATTACGAAGAAACTGATTCTTAGATTAAGTGTTTTGCTCAGGAAAGCAGAGCTGGTAGGTAGCAGAGTTTAAATTAAGATCTAGGTCCCTCTTGAATAAATTTTTGTAAGTGGAAAGAGGTGCAGGTCCAGTTTCAGTCTTTTACATGTGGTTACCCAGTCCTCCCAAAACCATTTATTGAATAGGGATTCTTTTCCCCAGTGTACATTCTTGTTTGGTTTATCAAAGATCAGGTGGCTGTAAGATGTTAGTTTCATCTCATGGTTTTCTATTCAGTTCCAAATGTCAATGTCTCTATTTTTGTGCAAATATCATGCTGTTTGATCACTGTGGCCTAAAGCACAAAACAATAAAAATCCTTGAAAAAAAATGTGGGGAAAACACTTTAAGATATTGGCCTGGGAAAGATTTTATGAAGAAGACTTCTGCAGTAATTGCAACAACCCCAAAAATAAACAAATGGACTTAATTAAACTGAAAAGCTTCTGTAAAGCTAAGGAAACAACAACCAAAGCAAATAGACAACCTTCAAGAGTGGGAAAAGATATTTGCATATTATGAATCAGACAAAAGCTTGATAACTAAGATCTACAGAGAACGCAAAGTAATCAACAAAAAAAGACGCAACAATTCCATGTATCACTGGGCAAGAGACATAAATATGATCTTCCCTAAAGAAGACAGATGAATGGCTAACAAACATGAAAAAGTGCTCATTGCCCTAAATTATCAGAGAAATGCAAATCAAAACCACTCTGAGATATCACCTAACCCCAGTGAGAATGGACCACATCACGAAGTCTCAAAGCTGCAGATGCTGGTGGGGATGTGGAAGGAAGGGAACACTTTTACACTGTTGGTGGGACTGCAAACTAATACAACTTTTTTGGAAGTAAGTATGGAGAATCCTCAAAGAACTCAAATTAGACCTTCCATTTGATCCTACAATCCCATTACTAAGCGTCTACCCAAAAGAAAAAAATCCTTTTATCATGAGGACACTTACACTAGACTGTTTATCGCAGCTCAATTTACAATTGCCAAAATGTGGAAACAGCCTAAATGCCCACCAACCCAGGAATGGATAACAAACTGTTGTATATATGTATACCACGGCATACTATTCAGCCATTGAAAAGATGGAGAATTTATATCTTTTGTATAAACCTGGATGGAGGTGGAACATATTCTTCTTAGTAAAGCATCACAAGAATGGAGAAACAAGAATCCAGTATACTCAATTCTAATATGAAGGCAGTAGATGAGCTAATACAAGGGGGTGGACAAGGGAATGAGGGAGCGGAGGAGGAAAGAGGATGGTGGGTCATGGTACATGGAACACCTCTTGGGGGCAGGACACAACTGTAAGAGGGACTTTAACCTAATCAGCGTAACCTAATTCTTTGTGCCCTCAATGAATCCCAAACAATTAAAAAAAAAAAAATCTAGCTCCTCCTTTTTTTTTTTTTTTTTGAGAAAGTGTCTCACTCTGTTGCCTGGGTTAGAGTACAGTGACATCATCATAGATCACTACAACCTCAAACTCTTGGGCTCAAGCAATCCTCCTGCCTCAGCCTCCCAGGTAGCTGGGACCACAGGCATGTACCACCACATCTGGCTACTTTTTTATTTTTTTATGGAGATACGGTCTCATCATATCACTCAGGATGGTCCCAAGTCCTGGCCTCAAGTCACCCTCCTGACTCTGCCTCCCACAGTAGCAGGATTACAGGCATGAGCTACCATACCTAGCCAAGATCTGGGTCTCTTAACTCCTGTATCAACAGTCCCAAATAACAAAAAGAAAAATTCAGTGGTATTTATTTTCACATAAATATTATACTAGGTTTGGTCTAGAATATAAAAAATAATATATAAACATATAATCTTAAGTATCTATTATTTTAAATTTCTACATGCAAAGCAAAAATGTTTCATAAATTTTATTCTACATTTAGTTTTAGGTTAAGATTTTGGATTAGGCATATATGCCCAGTATCATTCCCTCCTCAAACTCAACTAAAAGTAAAGGAGAAAAAGAAACTTTTTTTTTTTTTTAAAGAGAAAGGGTGTTGCTATGTTAGCCAGGTTGGCCTCAAACTCCTAGATTCACACAACCCTTCCCCCTCAGCCTCCTGAGTAGCTAGGAGTATAGGCACATGCCCCTGGGCTTAGTGAAACTCCTCTTCATAAGAGGGCATACACAGATGAACAGGAAACAGGACAATAGCAACATAATTTTGGAAGATGGAAAGCACATGAAGTAGAAATAAGTTACAGAGTTGATGTGTCTTTGCAGTAGTAGTGCGAGAAAGGGCTCAAAGCTTCTGCATTTAGCATTCAATATTCACAGATAGCCTGAGCCAGTACTCGTATTACAACTCTTTTGGCATCCCTCTGCTTAACTTTCTTCACAGGATAAACTGCCTGAAATCCTAGGTTTACAGCAATTCACAACATATTCGATAGAGCAGTAGTTCTCAAGGTCTGGCCTATGGACCCCTGGACTTCCTAGAGACTCTTCCAGAAAACTGTAAGGTCAGAACTATTTTTTATAATAGTAATAAAACATGATTTTCCTTTTCATTGGCTTAATATTGGCACTAACAGGGAACAAGCAATGATGGGGAAAACTGCTTCTGTCAGCACTAATCAAGGTATCACAAACTATACTAGAAGTAACTGTGTTCTTTACTGCCACACACCCATAGAAAAAGGAAAAAGAAAACCCAGTTTCACTTAAGAATTTTCTATATGAAGCAGTAAAAATGATTTTGTTTAATACCAACCTTTGATTATAGTCTTTTTAATATTTTATGTGACAAAAATTGGAAGTACACAGAAAGCATGTGATTATCCCCCAAAAGAGCATGTTTCAGTAAAAAGTTGAATAAAATGCTTTTGCCACGGAACACCACTTTTACTTAAAAGAACAAATGGCAAACTATGATTCTTCAGACTTGGATATCGTGGTATATTCACAAAATAAACTGAGCTTGTTGCTACAATGAAAACAATGGGCAATAGTATGTATTATGTATTGTAAAATTCTAACTTTCAAGTAAAAATTAGAATTTTGAAAAACTTGAATCCCTCTGTAGTTTGACAGTTTTCCATCATAAATTTTTCTAGTGAGATAGGTAGTGACATTAATGAATATGATCTTCTGATATTATGTAATAAAATATGTCAACATTTGGAAAAACAGTGAACTATGCTCTCTAAATGATCAATGCATGAGGTTACAAACCCATGCTTGGGTAAAAAAAGATGATCCATTCAAAGTGAATTTTAATTAAATAGTATGTAAAGTATACTGAGATGGTTTGAGATTCCTCACTGAAACCAACCTTTAAGAAACACTACTTGTAATCAACAATGACAACTGCAATGAAAAAAAAAAAATAGCCGGTGTTGTGGTGGGAGCCTATAGTGCCAGCTACTTGGGAGGCTAAGGCAAGAGAATCACTTAAGCCCAAGAGTTTGACGTTGCTGTGAGCAGTGATGCCATGGTACTCTACTCAGGGTGATAGCTTGAGACTCTGTCTCAAAAAAAAAAATTAAAAAAAAAACACTATTTGTTTAATTTTGGTGTAGTATCAGAGAATATTCATACCTATATACTCGAGTATAAGCCGAGTTTTCTCAGCACAAAATTTGTGCCGAGTTCGGGTTTTTCGGCACAAATTTTGTGCTGAAAAAACTCGGCTTATACTCGAGTATATAGGTAATCATCTGAAAAGGCTATTAAAATACTCTCCCTTTCTAATTTTGTATCTGTGTGAGGCCTTATTTTCCTCATATACTTTTAAACAAAACAACGTATCCTAAGACACTGAATAGACAAAGTAGACAGTAGAATCCAACTTCCATTTAGCCAGACATTAAAGCTACTTGAAAAATGTAAAGCAATGCTACTCTTCTCAAACAGTTTTCTTTTTTTTTTTCTTTCAGTTTTTTGGCCAGGGCTGGGTTTGAACCCGCAACCTCCAGCATTTGGGGCCAGCACCCTACTCCTTTGAGTCACAGATGCTGCCCTCAAACGGTTTTCTGTTGGAAAATATATATTTATTTTCCTTTAAAATGTATTATGTTAAAATGTAGTTGATTTATTGTTAACTTTTACTTATTTATTATTTTTATTTTTTGGATCATCTTAAAAGAACTTTTTTTTTTTTTTTTTTGAGACAGAGCCTCAAGCTGCCACCCTGGGTAGAGCGCTGTGGCATCACAGCTCACAGCAGCCTCAAACTCCTGGGTTCAAGTGATTCTCCTGCTTCCGCCTCCCAAGTAGCTGGGACTACAGGTGTCTGCCACAATGCCCGGCTATTTTTTGGTTGCAGCCGTCATTGTTGTTTGGCAAGCCCAGGCTGAATTCGAACCCTCCAGCTCAGGTGTATGTGGCTGGGGCCTTAGCCTCTTGAGCCACAGGCGCTGAGCTATCTTAAAATAACTTTTTAAATATAACTTAAAAGCAATTCTGGGACAAGACACAGTTAATAATGTGTATAGTCGATGATGGTATTTGCAGCATTAAAAATTAAGTGTACTATAAAAAAACAGAGTTTTTTCAAAATTAACTACTTACTTC
This sequence comes from Loris lydekkerianus, assembly GCA_963574355.1. Taxonomy (NCBI): domain Eukaryota; kingdom Metazoa; phylum Chordata; class Mammalia; order Primates; family Lorisidae; genus Loris; species Loris lydekkerianus. Next base: position 6,804 of record CAUYPK010001202.1, read on the forward strand.
TCCACCAAGAACTCTGGCCAGTAGGAAAATTGTTAGTGAACCAAATATCCAAATGGTTATTATCCATGAGACCACCTTAAGAGGGGGAAAATCATGCAATTAATATTTTTGTGCCAAATAAACAGATGATTTTCTAGGAACTCAATTCTGTGCCATAAAAGACAGTTTGACATGCCCAGTTTTAGGACATAGAAAGGCTATATGGGTTTTAAGGTATCTTTCCCAAACTTAATAAGAACACAACATGAAATACAATTTTATATTCACAATTGCCTAAAGAAACCTGAGTATTTCAAGATCTATGATAAAAGATTATCTCAAAAAAAAAAAAAAAGGAACAAAGTGTTTACTACCAACCCCTTAGTTTATAGCACTCTGCAAAAAAAATTTTTTCCTGGAGCGGCGCTTGTGGCTCAAAGGAGTAGGGCACCAGCCCCATATACTGGAGGTGGCGGGTTCAAACCCAGCCCCAGACAAAAACTGAAAGAAAAAAAAAAAATTTTTTTCCCTGAAATAAGTTACCAGTCTTCCCTGGACATCTTTAAAACTTGCACACTTACTGACCACAAACTAGTTTCTAAATATTATTCCCTAATTAAAGGAACTAGGACTCCTTAGAGAAATGGTTGATACCAGGGCTGGGGCAAGCAAAATACAAGATAAGCCTGGAACACTTTGTGGGGCCAGAATGAAAGGAACAGCTCAAAAAAGATGACAGACAAAGGAGACTTCAGAAGGGTGAGGGGATGGGAATAGAGTGGATGATGAGAAATCATTTACTGGCTACAATGTACGTTATTCAGCTGATGAATATCCTCAAAGCCCTAACTAAATCACCACACAATCTATGCATGTAACAAAATTGCACATGTACTGCATTAATTTGTACAAAGAAAAAAATGATTCTTGGGGGGGGGGGGTGTCATCTGTGGCTCAAAGGAATAGGGAGCTGGTCCCAAATGCCGGAGGTGGTGGGTTCAAACCCAGCCCCAGCCAAAAACTGCAAAAAAAAAAAAAAAGATTCTTTATGCCATTAAAAAAAAAGATAGGCTATGTCGAAAGGACATAGAAGGAAGGTAACTTAAAGGAGCTCCCAATAGCCAAGGCTAGAAAAACTTGAGGAAAAAAAAAAAGAGAATTTTGAGGAAAAAAAAAAAAAGAAAAATTTGAGGAATAAAATAAATGATGACAGGGTTAGATTATAACTCAAAGAGTAAAATGAATAAGGGAAATAGAAAAATCACTATTCAGTAAATACCACAGTAATAATTACTGCATGCAAGATCCATCAGTGAACGCTAAAATTTGGAAGCTAAAGTTAGATGGGAAATGGAATATTTGTCAATTGCAAAGTTATCTCCACAAGATATTTATTAATTACAAGGAGAAAAAATAGTAACTATATAGTGGAGGAACTGGGCCGATATCATCCCATCACCTAACCAAGTAATTAAGTAATAAGACTTATCAGTAACATCACTTATCATGTGAAAAGGTCAAGTAAATCCAAATTGAGCAATATTCAAATGGTATAGTTTGCTTTCAGCCCTAGTACCCTTTGTTCAAATACAAGATTATAAAAAAATAGATAAAATGAGAGATGTTCTAGATCAGCAGTTCTTAACCTGTGGGTTGCGACCCCTTTGCAACAATGAAAATACATCCTGCCTATCAGATATTTATATCATGATTCATAACAGTAGCAAAATTACAGTTATGAAGTAGCAACGAAAATAACTTTATGGTTGGGGGTCACCACAACATGAGGAACTGTATTTAAAGGGTTACGGCATTAAGAAGGTTGAGAACCACTGTTCTTGAAGAAGGGCACATAGTAGGTAGGAGACCAGACCAGAGCCCCCATTTACTTTCTTAGCGGTCCTTGTAAGACTTCAGCAAAGTATCTGATATAAAATACTAATCTAGGGCAACTAAGAAAAGGACTAATATAGGCGGCGCCTGTGGCTCAAAGGAGTAGGGCGCTGGCCCCATATGCTAGAGGTGGTGGGTTCAAACCCAGCCCCTGCCAAAAAAAAAAAAAAAAAAAACTGCAAAAAAAAAAAAAAAGTTCATGGAAAATGGAATTAACATATAAAAATAAAATATTTTTATTTTATTAAATAAAATTTTTATTTTATTTTATTAATAAAAAAAAAAAAGTAAAGGACTAATATAATGTGTCAAGGATCTTACAATGGGGAGATTATTCTGGATTACCTTGGTGGGCTCTGAATGTAATAACAATTGTCCTTCAAAGAGGAAGAGAGGGAGATTTGAGTATATTAGAACAGAAGGCAATGTGACCATGGAAACACAGATTGCAGTGATATGACCAGAAGCCAAAGAATGCTGGCAGCCTCTAGAAATGGAAAAGTTTGAAAGCATTGCTCTAAGGTACTCCCTAGGTATGTAACTATGGAGTGGTTTTAGGGATGAAGAAGTGAGAAATAGGCTTGGCCCATAACACAGTGGTTATGGCGCCAGCCACATACACTTAGGCCGGCAGGTTCGAACCCACTCCAGGACAGCAAAACAACAATGACAACTGCAACAAAAAATAGCCAGCTGGGCACCTGTAGTCCAAGCTACTTGGGAGACTGAGGCAAGATAATAGCTTAAGTCCAAGAGTTTGAGGTTGCTGTGAGCTGTGATGCCACAGCACTCTACCAAGACTTTGTCTCAAAAAAAAAAAAAAAAAGTGAGAAATAATGGGTAAAAGCAAAGCATTTCTTAAACACAATGTTGTATTACAGTTAATATTTGACTATATTTAATTTTTGAAACTATTAAAATATTTAACATTTATATGAAATAAGATATACTTACCCTAAACTGTCCATATAATGATATCATGGAAAAGAAAAGAACAACAGCCAGAGGACCCCAAAAGTCAGGATTGTCTCTCACCACTTGTCTATTAAAACCAAGCGATGGCATTGGCATCAGAACACATCGGATTTTGTAGTAAATATCCTTGAGATCAATATCCAATTCTTCCCTATAATTTTAAAATAAAAATTCTCAAAAGGCACACACTTCTGAATACTAAGACAGTTGCAAAAGAATTTTTAAAAAATTTAAATATGACAATATAAGTCAACAAAACATTTGCATCTGAAGTACCACATTTCACTAATTCCAAGATACACATTTTCAACATTGTAATTTCTCTAAAATTGGGATACCTCTAACAATTACTCGTGTCTTACAATTGTTAGCCTGGAGGGAAGCCAAGTGCTTCTGATATCTCCCTTTCCTTTTGCCAGTCTCCTGGTGGTACTGCATATTAGTATTATAAAACAACTTGAAATAAAATTTTCTGCTGGAAACTTTTTGGGGCCATAGTCACAATTCAGACCACAAAGTTAAATGAAAACCAGCGTGGCATTTACATGTCAGGGGAAATCCTTTCTTTCAACCTATCCAATGCCAAACTGAAGCAAACTTCCTTGCTGCCTCTTCCTGTGTGGTGGGTGGTTTCTCATCTATACTTAAAAAATAAGGAGATCAACATTTGATGTCCCAGCTTTATGCTATCTTACATAATTTTCCTTTTAATTAATACATTAAGTAACTTCACCTTAAAATCCGCAGGGTCTTAGACGTGATGAAATACGGTATATTAACTTAAGAAACATAAAATGGGGCCCCTCTGGGCGGTGCCTGTGGCTCAGTGAGTAAGACTGGCCCCATATACCGAGGGTGGTGGATTCGAACACAGCCCCAGTCAAACTGCAATAAAAAATAGCCGGGTGTTGTGGCAGGCGCCTGTAGTCCCAGCTACTCTGGAGGTTGAGGCAAAAGAATCGCCTAAGCCCAAGAGCTGGAAGTTACTGTGAGCAGTGATGCCATTGCACTCTACCGAGGGTGACAGAATAAGACTCTATTAAAAAAAAAGGGGCCCCTCCTTTGCTTGTTCTTGTCCATCTTACAAACACAAATAATGTAACCTAATCATACATGCACCCCACAAACACAAATAACGTAACCTAATCATATGTGCACTTATACTAACCTGAAATTAAAAATAATTAATAATTAAGCTATAGGTTCTTTACAAAATTATTTTACTTCCTCCTCCCCTGTTATTTATCTCATGATAGATAATTATAAAATTTTACATACTGTGAAGAAAATCAAAGTATCTTTATACTCCTCCTCCCAGTGGCAGCACCACAATTTCTATACAGGAGAGATTTTGGAGGGGTAATGTTTGTAGAAATTTTAATTGGTTTTTAAACCTAAATTTCAATAGCAAGTATCCAAACACCCTACTTTTTCAGATTGCATGATTACTTGAGAAAACTGATAGACCCAGGTAAGCTCTAATAGTTTGGCATATACTGTATTTGTGTGAGATATGAAAATATCATTCTGTTAACTTTTTTTTTTTTTTTTTTTTCAATTTTTTGCTGAGGGTGGGTTTGAACCCACCACCTCTGGCATATGGAGCCAGCACCCTACTCTGTTGAGCCACAGGTGCCGCCCTCATTCTGTTAACTTTTGCCATTAAATAGGTTAAAGAATATTCTCTCATTCTTTCAGTTTTTAAAATTTCTCATGTAGGGCAGTGCCTGTGGCTCAGTGTGTAGGGTGCCAGCCCCATATACTGAGGGTGGTGGGTTTGAACTCGACCCCGGCCAAACTGCAAAAAAAAAAAAAAAAAAAATAGCCGGACATCGTGGCAGGCGCTTATAGTCCCAGCTACTCGGAAGGCTGAGGAAAGAGAATTGCCTAAGCCCAGGAATTGGAGGTTGCTGTGAGCTATGATGCCATAGCATTCTACCGAGGGCAATAAAGTGAGACTCTGTCTCTAAAAATAAATAAATAAATAAATAAAAATAAAATTACTCATGTAATTGAAAACTACTATGGCTTTTGACCAAAAAGATTAAGGTTTCCCACATCTCTCTTTAAATAAAAGAGAGAAATACATATTATCATTTTTACATACAAGAGTGGCTTGTTATCCTCTGGATCATCATCTTCAACTTCCAAAAGCCAGCCATATCCTCTTTGTCTCAGAAATGTAGTAGCTGTAGATTCTTTGATAAAATCTCCACCAAGGTTTAATTTGACATCTGGGGATGCTATTGAACCACTGAGATCTTAAGAGAAAAGAGGACAAAACTGTAAACCAAGGCAAAAATGTGTGAATTTCAACCAAAGTAAGCAGCTATTCAGCTAAAACAATTATCACTGAAAGATCTCCATGAACATCTGTTATTTTATGTAACCTTCAAATTTTATATTGACATGTAAAAATCATCTTTATCTTTTATAAGGGAGAAAATGAAAGATGAAAGAGGCGAAAAAAGCCTTGTGCGGTGGCTCACTCCTGTAATCCTAACAGTCTAGGAGACTGAGGCAGAGGAATGTTTGAGCTCAGGAGTTTGAGACCAGCCTGAGCAAGAGCAAGACCCTGTCTCTACTAAAAACAGGAAAACAGAGGCAGGAGGATCCCTTGAGCCCAGGAGTTCAAAATTGTTGTGAGCTATGATGATGCCATGGTATTCTACCCAGGGCAACAGAGTGAGACTCTATCTCCAAAAAGGAAAAAAAGGAGAAAAGACATAATTAGCTAGAGTGATATCAGAATCTAGACTTAATTATAGTGACTCTTTAAAATTTAAATGGAAGATATATATATATATAATATATATATAAAATAATATATATAATATATATAATATAAAATATATATATAATTATGTAATATTAAAAATAATATTATATATAAATATATATAATTAAATAAATAATTAAATAAATAAAATAATATATATATAAAATATATTACATGATATTATTTTGGATTCCTTTATTATTACATAGATTATGTGCTTCAGAAAAAATAATTGTATGAATTTTTTATTTTTTTGTATGAATTTTTAAAGACATTATATACGTTTATACACAAACTATCAGACATAATTTATTTGTTAAAGAAAAACTGCAGACAAATTTTCTCTACTTTTTCATGTATTTATTCATACATTCATTCATTTACATGATCAAATATCTATGCTAAGTGCTTCACAAATTAATGTTTAATTCTGGGTAAGTCTGATAAGAATTCCCTATTTCAAACACAGGTATAGTCTACCAATGGGGAGGGGAGAGAAAGGAAGGGGAGGGGAGTGGAGAGAGGGTGAGTGGAAGGATCTTAATCACTATGCACAATGTGAGGGTGTTCAGTATTGCCTCTCTGGGTGAAGGGGTCAACTACAAGTTGAACTTTACCTTAGAAATGAAAACAATGTAACCTAAACATTTGTAAGTTCATATTAATCTGAAATTAATCTTTTCTTTATATAATTACATTATATATCTTTTGTTCTCAGCAAAAATAAAGGGGTGGGGGTTTTTTTGAAACAGAGTCTCACTCTATCGCCTTAGTAGAGTGCCATGGTGTCATAGCTCACAGCAACCTCAAACTCCTGGGCTCAAGTGATTTTCTTGCCTCAGCCTCTCATGTAGCTGGGACTACAGGTGTCTGCCACAACGCCTGGCTATTTTTAGAGATGAGGTCTTACTCTGGCTCAGGCTGGTCTTGAACCTATGAGCTCAGACAATCCACCCACTTCGGTCTACCAGAGTGCTAGGATTACAGGAGTGAGCCACCTCACCGGCCTGGGTGGGGCTTATTAAAACAGCTCTAATAAGAGGTGAAGAGATTTAGTTACCCACATTAATAAATGAATTCTATAGCCCAGTGCAGTGGCTCGTACCTGTAATCCTAGCACTCTGGGAGACCAAAGCAGGTGGATTCTCTGAGCTCAGGAGTTTGAGACCATACTGAGCACAAGAGTGAGACCCCATCTCTACCAAAAATAGAAAAACTAGTTGGGTGTCATGGCAGGTGCCTGTAGTCCCAGCTACTCATGAGCCTAAGGCAAGAGGAGCTCGAGTTCAAGAGTTCGAGGTTGCTGTGAGCTATGATGCCATAGCACTCTACCGAGGGTGACAGAGACTCTGTCTCAAAATAAATATATAAATAAATTCCATGGATAGTGTGTATAATATCTTGGAGATTACAGAAAATCATATTACTACAAATGCCACATTTTCTGGTTGAAAAAACTGAGAATAATTAAGGATTTACTTGAGGCCACATAGGAATTTAGAAGAAAAAAACACAGTTGTTGGACTAGACAACATGCACTAGTAAACAACCATCAATGTTAAGTCACATGACTGGAGTAATACTGTAGAGACATAATTTTAGCAACAGCAAATCAGAACCCTCTAACATAAATCCTCCAATGGAAATCATCTCCAACTAACACTAAAGTTAAATTCCTTGGAAAAAAACTTAAAATAAAATAAAAACTTATCAGGTTGGGCACAGTGGCTAATGCCTGTTATCCTAACACTATGGGAGGCTAAGGCTGGTGGCTCTCTTAAGAAGAGAATTGAAGACCAGCCTGAGCAAGAGCAAGACCCATCTTTAATAAAAACAGAAACACTAGCTGGGCATTGTGGTGGGCACCTGTAGTCCCAGCTACTTGGAAGACTGAGGCAAGAGGAGCTCTTGAGCCTAAGAGTTTGAGGTTTCTGTAAGCTATGATGCCATGGTATTCTACCCAGGGCACAGAGTGAGTGTCTCAAAGCAAAACAAAACAAAACAAAACAAAAAACTAATCAATGTTTTCCACCTATAGTACAAAGAGCTTAACCTGCAGAATACTCTATGAGTCATATCCTGGTCTGGTTGTGACAACTGCACTTAATTTTAACAAAATTGTGGGTTTTGTCTGTTTTTGAGACAGACTTTCACTCTGTTGCCCTGGCTAAAGTGCCATGGCATCATCTTAGCTCACAGCAACCTCAGACTCCTGGGCTCAAGTGATTCTCTTGCCTCAGCCTCCCGAGTAGCTGGGACTACAGGCACCTGCCCCAATGCCTATTTTTGTTGTTGTTGTTGTTATTTTAGCAGGCCAGGCTGGGTTTGAACCCACTAGCCCTGGTGCACATGGCCAGCACCCTACCCATTGAGCTACGGGTGCCACCCAAAAGTGGACATTCGGAAGCTAAATCCCAGCCTAGCTACTAATTAATATAGCAAATCATTTATGTCTTCTGGGCCCCAGTGTCCTATTCAAAGTTCTCTCCAGGTAAAACATTATATGATTCTACAAAGTTTTTATAAGAGAGCTTACTCCACTAGAGACAAATATTAGTAGCTTTGAATTCACTGTCCTTCCCTTCCTAAAATTTAAAAATAATCCCTGTAGATTCTGTCATGGAATCTCACAGTTAAAATAAGGCATAGTTAAAATAAATTTAACTTAACTCCAAAACTTGTACAGTTAGGGACAAATTAAGAGCATAAATATCAGAACAACAACAACAACAACCACCACCACCACCACCCAACCCTTGTCTTTATTTTGTAGGTCAAGTGTTTCTTTATCCATGTTCTGTAGAATCTAGTTCCCATGAGACACTCTCCATAAAAGATTTTTGATGCTAAATTTGGAAAACTCTGCATATTACAATTCCCACTTGGGTTTCAGAATATTGGCATATTAAAGGCTCTGAGAATTCTGTACATTAAGGCCATTGGTTTAACTGCCTGACATTTTTTTACCGAATTTATGTTATCATGGGACCATTTCCATTTTGGGAAACAATGCTAAAGATACTTGGTAGACAATAGGAAGCTCGTGCAGATCCAGAGAGGTAGAGACTGCTCAAAGCAGAGCAAATAGTAAATAACAGGATAGTTTAGCTGTGAAAGTAAGGAAAAGGGGAGTAGCAGATTTAATTTTCTGTCAACTGGGAAGATACTGATGAATAAGAGTAGAAATGGAAGAAACAATACAGCAATAAAACGCTAGAGAAATATAAAGTCCTCAAAGGAGGTAGAAAGAGATGAGAATAAAAGCATGAGTAGAGACTTATGCTAAAAAAACACAAAACTTTCCATCAATATTTGGAGGAAAAATGAATATTTCAGTACAGATACAAAGATATTTAGAGGGCTGGCAGCAGTGGCTCACACCTGTAATAATCCCAACACTTTAGGAGGCCAAGGAGGGAGGACTGCTTGAGGTCAGGAGTTCAAGATTAGTCTGAGTAACATAGCAAGACACCATCACTAAATTTAAAAAAAGTTTTTAATTAGCTATGCATAGTGCCACATGACTGTAGTCCTAGCTATTCAGAGTTTGAGGCTCGGTCAGCTAAAATGGCACCACTGCATTACAGCCTAGAAAGCAGAGTGAGGAGGAGGAAGAAAAGATATTTAGAAACAGAAAAAAATTAGGATGGGAAAATGGTTTATTGGGTGGCTTTGATCATCTTTCTTCCTTAGTTTTTCCTGTTCATGTCATTTCCAAATACTTATTGAATTTCTGTTGAATTAGTGTGGCTTCAGTTCTAGCAGCATAGGACCATTATCTTTTTTTTTTTTTTTTTGAGAGAGAGCCTCAAGTTGTCACCCTGGGTAGAGTGCTGTGGCATCACAGCTCACAGCAACCTCCAACTCCTGGGCTCAAGCGATTCTCCTGCCTCCACCTCCCAAGAAGCTGGGATTACAGGTACCCGCCACAACACCCGGCTATTTTTTGGTTGCAGTAGTCCTTGTTTGGTGGGCCCCGGGCTGGATTCAAACCCGCCAGCTCAGGTGTATGTGGCTGGTGCCTTAGCCGTTTGAGCCACAGGCACCGAGCCAGGACCATTATCTTAATCAAAAAGTATTATGTAGTTATTCATTCAAAAACATTCACTGAGTTCCTTCCATGATCCAGGCTTCATGATAGACAAAGGGGTATATTGCTATGCAGGAAATCACGACTTCTAACCCAAAGAGCTCCTGTTCTGAATCAGTATTGTTTTAGATCTGTGAAGTTCAAGAAGCTATAGACACTGTTTCCACTCTACCAATTATTGTACTTGCATAGTTCTTATATAAATATTTTCACCCTTTTCAGTCTGAAGAACTTATTCTTCAAAATGTACGTTAAAACAAACAAAACGCACCTCATCTGTCTCTGAAGTCTTCCTTGATCACTTTCTGCACAGTTAACCACTTCCTCCTCAGAACCATACTCTTCATTGCACTTATTAGGTGCACTGAAATTACCTCTTTCCTAGTAGAGCATTTCCTGGTGGTAGGGACTTTTTCAGAAGCAGTCCCTTGCATATGAAGGTATTGCCTCCAAACTATACAGACAAAGCATTATTCGCCCTTCAATGTTCAGGAAAAAACCACCTCCATTATATTTTTCCTGATCTTCTAGACAGACATAACGTCCTTCTCTTCTGATCTTGATAATGTACATTCTGAACCAGTACTTCTTAAACTTTAATGTGCATATGAATCACTGCAGGAATCTTGTTAAAGATTGCAAATTATGATTAAGGTACACATTACTAATTGCCAGGTAGTGTCAATGCTGCTGGTCCATGAACATAAACTACGTACAGAAATAGTTGTCTAATACCAACTTAATGAAGCAAAACACTGATTTAAAGTTTTTGGTTTTTTTTTTCTTGAGACAGGGTCTAACCTAGCTTTGTTGCTGTGGGCTAGATTGCAGTGGTGTGATCATAACTCACTGTAGCCATGGACTCTTGAGTTCAAGTGATCCTCCTGCATCAACCTCTCAAGTAGCTGGGACTGTGGATGTGTGCCACCATCCCTGGTTAATATGTTTAACTCATTTTTTAGAAATGGATTCTCACTATGTTTCCCAGGCTGATAATGAATTCCCACACTCAAGTGATCCTACAGTCTTCGCCTCCCAAAGGGCTACAATTACAGGCATAAGCCACTGCTCTTGGACCAAGATTTTTATTATGTAATTTAAATATATTAAAAAAATGGGTATTGGGGCTGGGCACTTGTTAACGCAGTGCTTACAGTGCTGGCCACATGCACCAAGGCTGGCGGGTTTGAGCCCAACCTGGGCCTGCTAAACAACAACTGCAACAAAAATATAGCAGCTGGCTCAGCGCCTGTGGCTCAAGCGGCTAAGGCATCAGCCACATACACCTGAGCTGCATGTTCGAATTCAGCCTGGACCTGTCAAACAACAATGGCTGTAACCAAAAAATAGCTGGGCGTTGTGGCAGGCACTTGTAATCCCAGCTACTTGGGAGGCGGAGGCAGGAGAATCACTTGAGCCCAGGAGTTGGAGGTTGCTGTGAGCTGTGATGCCACAGCCCTCTACCGAGGGTGACATAGTAAGACTACGTCTCAAAAAAAAAAACAAACAACCGGGCATTGCTACATTCTTATACACATGAATTTCATTACTGCTTTTGGATGTAGTTTTATACTACAGACTTGAATATTCAGTATAGATTTCACTTTTCATTTATTGCCTCAGTCACGCATATGTGAATGTTTTTTTAACTTGCACTTACAAATTTTAACACATATTACTTAAAATAATTTTCAATTTTTTTTTTTTGAGACAGAGTCTTACTATGTCACCCTCAATAGAGTGCTGTGGCATCACAGCTCATAGCAACCTCAAACTCTTGGGCTTAAGCGATTCTCTTGCCTCAGCCTCCCAAGTAGCTGGGAATACAGGCACCTGCCATAACACCTGGGTATTTTTTTTTGTTGCTGTTGTCACTGTTGTTTAGCTGGCCTGGACCGGGTTTGAACCCGCCATCCCAGCCTTGGTGTACGTGGCTAGTGTCATAACCACTGTGCTACAGGTGCCAAGCACACAGTATTATTATAAGTGTGTTTTTCATTTTATAGGGGACAAAATGGAAACTTACAGATGCTACATAATTTGCCCAATATCACACAGCTGCTATGAGAGTTAGGTCTTTAGTTGAAATCTCTTGCTCTAAATCTTGTAATCTTTTTGGTGATACCATCTAAAATGTGCTAAGTTTTGAAGTCTTATCTATCAAAGACATATAACTCAAAGCAAACATTATTAATTCAACAAACAATTATTTTGTGAGATTTATATTATGGATTCTGTGGTAGGTGCAGAAACATAGAAAATATTAGGGATATTTCTGTTTCTGAGGGACATTTAGGCAAGATTTCACCAAGGAAGGAGTATTTGAGTTTAGTCATAAGTGTGAGGAAAGGAAGAAAAAGGCATTCTAAGTATAGAAACCAGGATACACATACCAAGACAAAACACCAAGATGCCTTTTTTTTTTTTTTTTGAGACAGTCTTTCTATGTCACCCTTGGTAGAGTGCTGTAGCATCACAGCTCACAGCAACTTCAAACTCTTAGGCTTAAGCTATTCTCTTGCCTCCAGAGCAGCCAGGCACCCGCCTCGACACCTGGCTATTTTTGTTGTTGTTGCAATTGTCATTGTTGTTTAGCTGGCCAAGGACAGGCTTGAACCTGCCAGCCTCAGCGCCTACTCAATGAGCTATGGGCGCCAAGCCTACACCAAGGCACATTTTAAGACAAGGATATGTGTGGACAAATTTAAATGGATAGGTATTGTTCAGAAAAAGAGACCTGAATAAAATCTAGAAAGAAGGGTATACAATGCAAACAACTATAAGTTAAAAACATTCATGGTTAAAGAAACAGCATAAAATGGGAAGAGACAAGAATTTACATGACATATAGAAACCAGAGAAAGACCTGGAGCTGCAGAGTAAAATGTTCACATTGGAAAAATAATAATTAAGTATAGAGCCAGTTGACACTGAAAACTGACCGACAGCATCATTATTTACATATATATATATATATATATTTTTTTTTTTTTTTTTTAATGACACATTAAAATTTGCTTTAATACTTCTTTGGGGAAAAAAAAAAAAACACTTGTAATGAATGAACAAGAAACATTTTTATGCTATTATTTGTATCTACCATGCCATGAATTCATAGGGGAAGAGGTTCCAGTAGCTCAAGGAGGCACCTTCTATTAAATGTGACAAAGTGTTGACTGACTTTTTAATTCATGGGAAGTAGGTTCCAGCGCCTTTTCACT
>CAUYPK010001203.1:0-18098 GCA_963574355.1 Loris lydekkerianus
GTTTTTTTTTTTTTTTTCTTTTTGGGGCGTTATGTATCACGACTTCCCCCCCCCTCTACCCCCACCCACCAATCCCCCACCCCACCCACCACCCCCCCCCCCCCCCACCAACCCCCGCCCCCCCCCCCCCCCCCCCCCCCCCCCCCCCCCCCCGCCCCCCCCGCGTGTGTGTGTGGTAGGAAGAGATGTGTTTCCTGGATGCTGTCTTGGGTCCTTTCATGCTGCTGTTGGGGGACATCTGGAATGCAAGAATTTTAAGCAAATCCACCCACATGGCTTTATGATTAGGAACTTTGAAATGTCACAGAACTGAAAGTTCTGCTGGTTTGCACAGTCAGGGAAATCTGAAAGTGTCAATCAGTCATTGTTGTTAAATTCTCCCTTGTCTGGAAGCCTCTTTTTACCAAGCCATGCTGCAGATTAATATCCATCTTTGGCGTTCACATGAAAGAAATCGAACACAAATCCTCAGTTGCAGAGGAGTTTTTCCAGGGCTCGGGCCCCATGAAATGGATAGGGCCAGTGCTTTGTCCTGGTGTGTGTCACAGTGCTCGGGAGAGCACGCACCTGACTCAGGCAGCTGCTTCTTACCGTTAGCTGCCTGTTGCTGGGTGGGAATACAGCTGGGGACCTCCAGACTTTCTCATTTTATGGTATCACCCAGAAATCCAGATTTTTATGTACAAGGCTTAAAATCTTCCAATCTTTACATCTCATCCCCTAATTCCAAAAATATTAAAGCATGCTTCAGGTCTATACATGGAGCCACCCAGCTGTGTGCCTGCTGATCTCTTATTTTAGCCAAGTATAGAGGCCGTGAATTAAAAGTCGACCTTTCATGAGTCTTTCTGAGGATATAAGTTCATGATTCTGTAATTTCTTATCCAGTGGTGGTGAAAAGCCTTAACATTACCCTTAAAGTTAAAAAAAAAAGACAAAAGAAAAGAGAGATAAAATCTATACATGTAAAACCCAAACTATTTCTGTTTGTGTCAAGTCCTGAGCCTGTAGCCACAAAACTCCTGAAAGCAACAATTGCTGGTGGTTTGCCTGATGGAGTTTTCTTGCACATGTCGTTCCATCGTATGATGTTGGGAGGTGGGTGATCAACCTCTTCTCTGGGATACTGAATGAAGATGGATGGTAAGGCCCACTGCCCCAGGCTGCTGCACAGGCCCAGCCTGTTGTTCTCTCTCTTGCTAAGAAGCCACTTCCAGGGGGAGCATCTTCAGTATGTGCATTTGGTTAAGGCTTCACAGATATTTCCACTGAATTGTTACCAACAAAACCTTTCCTTTATGAATTTTGTTTTATTACTTTGCTAAAGCAAATACTCTCCAAAAACACATGCGGTATTCCACTTGCGGGACTCTGTCTCTTTCTTTCTTTCTTTCTTTTTTTTTTTTTAAAGAACAATCATAAAGGCCAACATATAACATGGCACACTTTTTTCAGATGTGCTGTTATTTTCTGTCTTTTCACTATGAAGACTTGAAAGGCCTCAAGGGCTGCAAGTCTTTTGACCTATAAAATCAAATAAAACCTTCACGCCTGGAGTAGACCTATCTGATTACACGTGACCCTTTGCTTTCTTTTCTGAACATTTCCTCTTCCCCTTTTCTGTATAAGGTAGAAGTAGGACTGACTTTTGTTCTTTCTGATCTGAGGACTTTCCTTCCATAGGCTGCGCTGTGACCCACCTGGCCAGAGAGGGGTTGAATTGTGAAGGGTCCTCTGGATAGGGGTCCAAATCTCTGCGCTCTACTCCTTACCCTAAATTTTCCAGGGGACTTTGACATCTCTTTCCTGTGTCATTTACCTTTAGGAAAATGATCTCTTGGTATGTCTTATTGCAAAGGGCAAACGAGTCTCCCTCAGCCCTGGTTTTTGCAGACTCAGCCTCACAGGGCACAAACCTGAAACGCAGTTACTCACGCCCTGTGTTTACTTTATTTCCAGCCACATCTGGAGGCCAAGATTCATAAGTTTATTGCCAAGCCTTACAACAGTTTACTGAGTTTGTATGTTAAGGGGAGCGGGGGAAAATGCCATCCTGACTTGTCAAGTGTAAAATGGATGGAGAAATGGATGGGCAGACCATAAACCCCGACCGTGTTTATTAACATCTGTGGCCTGCCTGCAGACAGGGAAGGCGTGAGTGGGCATGTTTGTCTTGGAGGTTCAGCCCAGAGAACTCCATGGTGTACTCCCCATATATACATAGCTAGGCATCTTTTTAACCCACCAGAGACCAGGGGAGAGACACAAGGGCTGTTCAGAAGTGGAGGACCACAGGTCCGATAGAGGCCGAGCCGGGCCGGGCACGGGGCCCTGTTTACAATCAGGGCAGTGCAGTGGGTGGGCCAATTCTTGTGACGTATTTGAGGCTTAAAAAACGATCATAAATCTGATGTCTGTCAAACAGGGCTGGCATTTTCTTTTCCTTTCACAACCAGGTTTTGTGTGACCAAAAAAAAAAAAAAGTTTTTTGTTTTTTAAACAAGAAATCGTCTAAACTCCCAGGAAAAGCGTCCACCTTATCCACAGTTGGGGTGGACACTCCACCCCAAAATCACAGCGAGTATTTCGCTGCAGGCCGTGGTCTCTCCGCTGGAGATGGGTGTCTACTTTTTTGCATTTTTACAGACATTAGAGTGGGGACAGCAGCACCACGTGCCCCGAGCCCCGATGCTCTGTGTTCAGCAACTTGGTTTGTACCAGGGAATGTGCCCAGTTTGCTTTGGGTCCGACAGGAGCAAACTAAACAGGCCAATAGCTCCTTTTGGTCGCTGCTCTTGGGCCATAAATAAAGCAAGAACCGAGGAGCCATTCTGTGGGGCCCCAGGCTGGGCGAAGGACGGGCTGTTTGTGGCCGCCAGCCATACACCCTGTGCCTCGGGAGAAATGTGCTGGGGATGTCCTTTTAGCAGACGGTTTGGCTCTCTGGTACCTCACGTCTGAGGTGAGTCCGCCAAAGAAAAGGGCACTTTTTGTGGTCAGAGCCTGGGGCTTGGACGAAACCCTCGGACGGAGGGAGTGTGTTCCCGTGGAAGGCGTGGCCCCCTAAGGAGGAGAAAAATGCCCCTGTCTATGTGGAGCGGGGCTGCCAGGTCTCTCCGCGCAGGGAACAGTGGGTGACTGTTGGAGAGCTTGGCCTGCCCTGGCTTCCAGGTGTGCCCCAGCCGGTCAGGTGTGTCATCTTATGAAAAGAAACGCAAGGCCCAAGCGTCCAGCCCCGGCCCCATGGCCACCCGCCTCTGCCCAGGGCTTTCCGTATCCTCGGGAAGCACCCCCTTCGGGACCACTGAGCATCCCGTGGGACCTGGGTAGGGTCCGGGCTTCCTTCCCCTCCTCACTGTACCAGATTGTTTTCCATGGTGGCCAGGGTCCCAGCCGAGCTTCGAGCATCAGATCTGCAGAGCTCGCTCGCTGCTTTTCAGGGCTTTTTTCCTGGCCCCTGGCCACACTTGACTGCTTGGGTGTTTGGGCAGGATCATTCATGGGCATGAAACCACCAGGGCCAGAGAGGGAGGCTGGGGCTCAGTTCAGTGCGGTGGGATTTCCCTGTGGGCTGTGGGTCCCCAGCAGGGACCCCTGGAAGAATCCCAGCCACTGAGTTGTCAGTACTTTTCCAGTGCTGGGTGGGACGAGGAGGAGGAGGAGGACTTTGAGCCTCAGTGACCTGGCAGCCCAGGGATTTTCCAGGCTTGCTTTGGGGAGGTTATCCCAAGTAGGGACTGAGAGTCAGGAAGCCTTCATTTTACTTTTTAAAATTTTAACCCAGCTTCACACTTATGTTGATAAAATGTTGAGTGGCTGTCCTGGAGGCCCTCATCAGTGTCTTCCCAGCACCCACTGGGCCACAAGGGGTGGAGGTACCGGGCAGAGTGAGTCATGCAGTGAAGGTGACGTCCCACGATTGTCATACTTCTTAGCTCGGCAGTAGATACTAGAACAGTGGTTCTCAACCTTCCTAATGCTGCCATGCATTTTCATTGTTACAAAGGGGTTGCAACCCACAGGTTGAGAACTGCTGTGCTAGGACAAGGGCTGCTTTCAAGGGCTTTCTGGTTTCTTACTTTGACCTCAAGGTCATGTTTTACTCTGTAGAATTGAGTGTTCCCCAGCCTTGTACCTTCATGGATCTTGTGTTCTCCCAGTTTCATTTTTTTTTTAAACTTTTTCAGAATTTCTGCTTTCTGCAGTATGGCATTGAAACTGGGGTCCAGCCCACAGGCAGCTTCTTGGATTAATTCATACAGAAGAGTTTGTCTTATCCTTGAGCATAATATCATGTCCTCCGAGAGGGCCTGTGCAGTCCCTGTAACACTCCTCCCACCCTCACGTCATTCCACTTTGCAGGAATTTCATGATATATAAGTGAATGTTGTTTACTTGTGTGTGACCTGTGTCTCTACCTGAGTTGCATGTGCCCTGGGCCGAGACTTATTATGTCAGCTTTATCCCCAACAAAGCCCAAGCTCCCAGTGTGTAGGTCATTATGAAAGTTTTGAGATACACAAAAATCAAGTAACGTGGGAATCTGTGTGCATGGAAACCAATGAAGCCCCCTCCACAACACTGATAAGTTGAGCATGTTGAAACTTGCCCAAGTGAATCAGAAAGGATGCTGTCGACTGTGTTCTTTGGAAGTGAAATAATGGATGATAGCACAGTCTATCTCAAAACTTTCATGGGGACCCACATAAGGTATCCAACATGCTGCAGATGCCCCAACAGTATTTGAGCCTTTAGGGTGGGGTGGGGGGATATATGGTAAATTAAACCCCGAATGCCATTGGGCAGTTGTGCTTTCTGGATTCCTGTGTCTCTGTTGTCTCTAGCTAATACTTGGCTACAGCTAGAGGAAGGAGGAAGATAAAAAGGCTTATCATTTAACCTTGAAACCCAATTATTGGTCTCTCAAATTTACAGTGTGCTTAGAGCTGTGGGATTATGGTATACATATTTTAGAAGGAGAAAAAAAAACAACAACATGCAAGCAATATCATGAGTTCTGGTTTTTGGTGGTGATGGTTGTTACCGTAGAACTGAATAATTAATTATAGGGACATTTTTCTTAACCAATACGTTGTGGTCTTCTGGTTTCTTGACAGGTGTCTAAAAGTGCCAGGTTCTGCTTTCGTGTTAGTTATATGATAATTCCTAGTTTGTTCTCGAGGTGGCCCCGGCTGCCTGTGGCTACTCAGTGTGTGACTGTGTTACGTTTTGCAGGCAGGCTCAGAGGGCTCACGTCTTTTATCACCCACCATAGCATCTGTTTAAATGCGTTTGCTTTCGGTCATGAATTCTTAAATGCCTAGGTGTTGGGAACTTTGGAGTTTTCTCCAAAGACAAAGCCTTCTGCTTGAAAGGCCCAGTTGGTGTGACTGTTGCACAAGAGGCCCAGGACATTTCTAGGGATGGACAGTGTGGGTTCTGAAGGTGCTGCGGTCTGTTTGATTATTCCTGGGCAGGGAGACCTGAGTTTTAGGGTTGGCTTTGGACTCACTTTATGCCAGGGTTGGGCGCTCGTGTCTCATTGACTGTGGATAACCATAGAAGGAAAGCCAATGTCCAAATATCTAACTTGTATGCAATAAATAAGGCAGACAGGTAACAGGCTCCTAAGCCATTTAATGGTAAAAGTTACAGCCACCGTTTTCTCAGTTTTCTTGACCATACCATGTTAAGTCTTGCCTGTTATTCATCAGAAATATTCTAGAATCTCAGGGTGGCAGAACTGGACTCTTTCACATCTTTGTACACACAGGATAGTGGAATGATCGCCAGCTCCAATGGAGGAAGTTTATGGGAGTAGGATTTCTTAAAGTGAAACTTTGAAATGTTTGCCTTCATCCAAAGGCAGGAAAAGCTGAGCTGGTTATGGCCCACGCCATCAGGAAGCATCCATCCCAACAGGAGCAGAGCGATGGGTCTCCTGTAATACAAACCCAGCTGAACACTCCTGGGAGCCATAAGTTGTAGGCAGGTATGCGGCCAGGTGCCAGGAGATGAACGACACTAAGGGGTGCTGGAAACTGGTAGTGCTAAACTTGTAGTGACTCTGTGTTAATATGGAATGCTACCTTTTTCTTTGTGAAACATTTATGTTAGCATACCTAGTGTCCTCCTCGGTTATGAATTTGACCTTTCACTTGCAGAAGTTGATAAAACTTTGCTTGCACGTGTCCTAGTTTAATATATGATTCTGCAGCCTGTATGTATGCACTGCGGAATGGGCTGTGTCCAGTGTCTATGGTAGACTCGGCCCTCGGAGGCCAGGCAGGTGTTCATTCTGTGTTCTTTCACATGCGTATGCCGTAGTATATAAACTCTGTGCCAGGCTGTTTAGCCATGGATTCTGAGACTTTGGGCAGGAAGATGGGACCACTCTCTTTGCTCTTCCCTGCTGTCCACCTTCCCCAGGTTTAAGCACGCCTGTCACCAGATTGGCAGGTGTGTAGGCTGAGTCCCGACAGATCCCGTGTGGGAAGCCCAGAATGTGGTCACAGAGGCTGCCATCATTGTCTTATCTTCAGCTCTCAGTTTAAGTAACTATTTCTGAAAACCGTATTCCAAACAGGGCGCAGAAGCCAGCGGCATCTCACAGGAGGAGCCAGGCTCCTGAGAGGGGCTGCCGGGCATGTACTCTGGGGTGGCCTCTCCATCTAAAGAGCCAAGTTAAACAACCTTCCGATCAGCCTCCTGGTCACAGCACGAGACTTTAAAAATCAGCCAAGCCTGGCAAAGAAGGCGTCATATTATGGGGCTTTAGGATTTCAGTTTAGTATTTTAAAATATCTACACGTTTTTTCCAGGTCTCGGTTAAATAACTTTTCTCCGGTTAGGATTTTCTGATAAACCCAAGGAGACGCCTAACCACTGCCCACCCGTGGCTTCTGCAGGTAGAATGACCATCCTCTAGCTCCTAGCTGGCTTTCCTTCTGAAATTGCAACTCGTCAGCCTCTCCCAACACCCCAGCTTGGTTCTCATGTGTCTCTAGACACCCCAGGGAGCCAGGAAGGATGAGGAAGGATGGTTCAGATTTGCCGATGGAGATGATAAAGCAGAGTACATGCAGCCCGAGGCCTCGCTGTCCCTGGACTCCTGTCACTTGTTTGTCTGACTCAGACCATGGCCAAGCACCTCCCTACAGCCCATTCAGATGCTACCCCTGCCCAGTGTTTTCGCTTTCTCTCCTGGCTAATTAATTGATCACCTCCTGCCTGCCTGACTGGTAGTATGCGTGCCTTAAAAAGCTGTTAAGCTGGGTGAGGTGGCTCACGCCTATAATCCCAGCCCTTGGAGAGGCCAAGGTGGGTGGATTGCCTGAGCTCACAGGTTGGAGACCAGCCTGAGCCAGAGTGAGACCTCATCTCTAAAAATAGCTGGGTGTTGCGGTGGGTGCCTGTCATCCCAGCAACTCTGGAGGCTGAGGCAAGAGAATCACCTAAGCCCAAGAGTTGGAGGTTGCTGTGAGCTGTGATGCCATGGCACTGTACCCAGGGCTACAAAGCTAAAGAGGACCAGGGTTGTCATGCCTACCTGGATATGCCCAACCATCCTTCTTTTCAGTCACCAATTAGCCTTTTGGCAAATGACTTCTGTGACCATCTCCTTCCTTCCCAGCCCAAATGTTTCCACCCCAACAATTCTGGGAGGTAGGAGTCACTTTCTCCCTCAGCCTCACCATGTACCTTGAGCATACACATGCATATTTTATATAAAATATACATACATATGTAATCCATATGGCAAAATACATGTACACATTTGTGGATACATCTTGCCTACAAGGTGTTTAACTCTGGGGCACCTGGGACCTACCATCTCTTTGGATTTCTGGCGTCTGGTGTAATACCTGGCACTTAGCAGGTGCTCAGCTACCACTTAAATGCCTTTGTGGTGAGCAGTGATGTGCGATAGACATCTTTGCTGGCTGGTGTCTTGTCTTTTGTTGTTACAAGGTTGCTTGAGGGCTCCGTTATGGTTTTTCCTCTTCCCTTGAGGGGTGCGTGGTTACTGTTTCAGATGTCCATTCCCAGGTTGGCTGCAGTGTGGTCCTGATTGTGATGCTCTCCAGGCAGGCCTCAGGGTTCCCCCCCACCCCACTCCTGCCAGCCAGCCAGCCAGCCAGCCACCTGCCTGTTGCAGGACTCCAGGGCTGGCAGACCTGCTGGAAAGGGAGGCTTGGGTGCTCCTGTGGCCTTTCTCAGAGAGCTAGTTTGTCTTGCCTTAAATGACTTCTTGGCATGGGCAGGTTTATGTGTCCAATGGAAAGTTGAAGATGTTCAGTTCCCAGAATAAGCAGTGGCTTTCAAACTGGGTGCCCTGGGACCCTTCTGGGCCTTGGGGAGGCCTCAGGGGCACCCTAGGGAAGCAGGACACTGGAGCAGTGGGCAAGGTCCTGTTAACCCGGGGCACGACCAGCTCTGTTCTCACTTACCATTGTGGTTGTGTAGGAAGTTTTCTAGGGTCGAGGGAGGATTTTTAAACTAACACTAATATAGCATTTAATATACTACAAATACTATTTTAAGTGTTTTTTGGCTATTAGTTGATTTGACTCTTAAAACTGCCTTATAGGTAGGTATTATAATTATACACCTTTATGACAGATGAGGAAACTGAGGCCCAGAGAAATTAAAGCATTTTTTTTTTTGAGACTTATAGATGGTAGAGATGGGATGCAAACTCATAC
The DNA here is from genome assembly GCA_963574355.1 of Loris lydekkerianus. NCBI lineage: Eukaryota > Metazoa > Chordata > Mammalia > Primates > Lorisidae > Loris > Loris lydekkerianus. The sequence continues at coordinate 8,706 of CAUYPK010001203.1, forward strand.
AATCATCCTGATTCTGGGTTTTGTGGCTTTAAAGAAAGCTGGAGAACCCCAGAGTTTGGTCCGCTGACTACTGGCTGCTAAGTTTGCTGAAGCTGGCACCACTGCCTTGGGTGTTGGTTCAGGAGTTGTCCCTGTAGGGAGGGTGACCACCTGAGCACCTGTGGTTGGGGCTAGAAGGCCATGCAGTGTGGCCAGGGATGCTGGGGGCTGGGTGTGGGAGAAGGAGGCCCTGCGGCCATTCCCTGCCTCTCCAGCCCAGACACTGACCCAGGAGGCAGGAGCCACCTTCTCCCCAAGCCTCGCCGTACAGCCATTAAGTGGGGATTTGCCAATCAATAAATCAAGGCACCTGAAAAATGACCCAGGGAACCACGCTGGCGCTTTCCCCCTTCTTGATTAAAACAAACAACGTTGTGAAATGTCAACCTGTCAGTCGTTTGGAAAGTTTGCGGCATGGAAAGACGATTACCCAAATGACTTTTTAAAAGTATGAGAATTTGCCTGGCTGAACATTTTTTAATTAATGCCGTGAGTTAACATTAATAACTATTCATAGCTCGGTGAGCTGGGCTTGGGGTGGGTTTAGGAAACATTTGGTATCTCTGGCAGAGGCAGATGTTGATCTGGCTGGCAAGGGGCCCCGTCGGCAGCTTCTGCAAACTCGGGGGACCTCAGCCTCTGGTTCCCTGTGGGGGTCAGAGGGGATGTGGCTGTTTGCAGTGAGGGGAAGGGCTTTCAAAGCCTCGTTAAGAGTTTCATGTTAGCGTAAGTGTTGTCACTGCCCAGGTGGTCCCTAGGGCTTTGGGTCTCCCTAAATATATCCCCCTCCTTACCCCCACATTCTGGCAAATAAGCCTCTCAGGGGATTCTTAAAAAAAAAATGTTGCTGGGGGAGGGGGGTCACACCGTTTACTTACCTCCCTGATTTTCTGTGATCTCATTTTTCCTTAAAATATCATTGGAAAAGTGTTTTTGAGTTGAGCATTTTATTTTCCATTTAAACATGGTGAAACCGAGACATAGGGGCTAAGGCTTGGCATGAGGGTGGTGGACCTGGGCAGAGGACACCTTCTGTGGTTGAGCCTTCAGCAGGCTGGGAGGGCACTCAACCACAGTGACATCATGGTCCCTGCCCGGGGATCCTCAGCTTCTGTTTTGCCGAGGGGGATGGACACCATATTCAGTAGCGTCAAAGATGCTAGGTTAAAGATGTGGTTTTAAAAGAGAAAGCATCCATGAGCTTGTAAACTTAGATTTTTTTTTTTTTTTTTTTTAAACGCAGTGGGTTGGGCTGTGTCCTTAAGGTCAAACTAGAGACCCTGTTCAAGGAAAGATGCAGGAGAGAATGAAGATCTGGACCAAGGTCAGCAGCTCCAGATAGAAGTGGGTGGAGAAGGGCACCAAGAGCAGTGAGCTGAGGCCTTCTAGGTGAACAGTCTGGTGAGAGCTCTGCCGTTGTGGAGGTCGGCCACATAAGCTGATGGACAGCTGTGGCCACAGAGTGTGGTGTGCACGGCACGGGCTCTCACTTCACTGTGGCTGTTCTTCTGAATAGTTTGTACACCGTGCTGGGCTCTAGGAATTCAAACATACCAAGCGCGTCCCCCACCCTGAAGGAAGTTATAATCTCCGTGGAGAGTGAAGACAGACAGCCTCTACCCCCATCTCCTCTGCTTACTGCCAAATGTGGGGACACGCGTTTCAATGCCGAGGCTCACCTGTGAGCTTTCACAAAGGACTGGAAAATCGGGAGGCTCCTTTGTCATGGGTGGTGGCACTCGGGAAGGTGCTAGGGAGAGGCAGGGCAGGAAGGGGTTGCAGGATGTGGGGGACAAAGATTGCCTGCAAAGATGTCTTACAAACAAGGCTGGAAAGAGAAGAGGAAGGGCAAAAATGTAGGTGGCTCCAATTTCAGGCGGATGGTTTTGGTCTGTCCGTAGAAGGCAGTAGGGAGCCGTTGACAACAGTTGAGCAGATGTTTTAGAATGGTAAGCAGGGGGGATTACATAGAATGAACTAGAATAGGTGAGTCTAAAGTCAACTAGCACAGGTAAGGGCAATAACAGGAAGGTCCCTCTCAGTTTATCCCTGTAGCCAGAGGACCTCGTGCAAAGGTGACTCAACTGCTTGCTAGCCACATGAGTCTGAGCAAATTTCACATCTTTCTGCACCTCCCTGGTCTTATCCTTTACATAGAGATACTAGTATGCCTTCAGTCCCTCAGTGCTGAAAGGGCCTGTGTCAGGAGGTGATTACTACCTAGAGAACAAAACAGATGAGCTGACCACACCTCCAGGATCCTACAGTCTCATGGGCAGAAACACTAACTAAAATGCAGTAAGCAGATGTGACCATCTCAGACTAGGTTCAGTGCAGTGAAAAACGCAAAGGCTTGTACTGTTTGAGTGGCCTGTGTGAGAGGGTTCTCAGGGAGGGATCTCCGAGGCGGTGCCGTCTAAATGGAGATGTGGAACGTTTAGCAGAGCGTTTCAGGCTGAGAAAGTGGCCAGCTGAGGCATCGAAGAGTGAGTGTGGAGCTTTCCAGCACAGAACTACAGTGGGCGAGTGGAAGATAATGAGCAAGGTGAGAAATGATGTGAGGGGGGATTGTCAAGGAAATTAAGTAACCTGTGGAGAGGTGAGGCATAGTCAACACTCATCGAATGACATCATTCTTATTATGGGACCATCCCAGACCTGAGGTTAGTAAGGGCCTGAGCTACTCTCAAGGCCGGAAGGGATATAAGAGAAGACGGATCATGAGCAGCATTAGAGAAGTAGTGACTGGACATGGTGATCAACACGGTATCAGAAGAGGGTCCCATCTGGGTGACTGAGAGAGTGGCGTCCAGTTCACTGAAATTCAGAGGTCCCCTTTGTTTAGATATGGTGAATTTGAGATTCTGGCAGGAATCAGTGATCAGCCTGACCTGTGGTCACCTGGCAAACTGGGACTTGAGAATAGGTCAGGAGCAAGAGTCCGGGCCTCTTCAAGGAAGAGGGGAAAGGATAGGATTTAGGCTGGGCTGAGGACTGAGCTTTAAGTCCCCAGTGGCACCAGACCCCGGAGGGATCAGGGGAGCTGAGCAATAGGAGAGGAAGGGGAACTTCTGACGCCTGGGCCCCTTGTCCCCTGCACCCCACCCGCCTTAGGAGGCCTAAAGAGTTGGCAGAGAGAATCTGAGGGTGTTGGTTTGCAGGCCCAGATTCACGTTCTTTTCCAGGCTTACATGAGGCCGCAGACCCCTTATTTCTGGTGTGGTCTCTGTAGGCTGTGCCAGCGGTGGTGGTGTGGCTTCGGCTTGCCCTCTGTTCTGGGGTGTGAAGCAGTCATTGGAGGTGCATGGGGTCCTAGATCCTAAACTGAAAGGCCAGTGTCCTGAGAGCTGTGTTTCTGTAATGGCACAGAAGCAGGTCTGGTCAACCCTGTGGCCTGTAGCCTATCAGCTGGGCAAGGATTCTTGGTCAAGTTCACAGTTCAAGCCAATATTGACTATATCCTTCAGTGGAAAGAGGTGGCCTCTTATCAGAGTAATCAACAGCTGTGATTGCCATCTGGGTACGTCTGCCTCTTGGTCCCCCTCTGGGTCATGCTGGCAAGAGTACCCTTGTGACTCTCACCTTGAACCCCAACTTCAGGCCTTGCATGCATCTTTCTTTTCCTGATTTTCAGGCTGTTTCTGATTTGGCAAACAAGTTGGCAGGTTTTATTTTTACTGTCTTTTAAAAAGTGCATTTGTAGTTTTATTTCTAGTTTGAAACAATGGATGTCCACCTTCTTTTTATTATTTTTAAAATGCCATGTTATTTTTTTCTTCATGAAACAATGCCTGTTCACTTTAGATGTGCAAGAATAAGAAAACAAATCACCCTTAAACTTACCTTTAACCTTACATTAAACCTTTTTTTTCCTTCCATGCTTGTTTCTATCATCTATGCAAGTTTTTAATTTTTTTTTCACAGTAATAGCAATAGCTTACATGACTTGGTAACTTACTGTGGTCCATAAAATATGCAAAGCAGATGAATGCCTGGTGTAATTTAGTACAATGGAGAAACAAGCACAGTCATAGTTATATACTCAAATAGAAATAACAGTTGTGATCATAGAGGGCTTACAAGGGGCAAGGAATAGTCACTACTACAGGAAATAGACACTCAGAAAGTGGCCAAGGTCACATAGCTAGTCAGTGGGCAAGTTAAGATTATAGTTTTGGATTGTCTGCCTCTAGAAGTCCTGCACATGTGGTGTGATTTGGATAATTTAATAATATGCTGAGAGTTTTTTCCTTGTGTCTACAGCATTTGGCTCCTTGGCATCCTGCTAGTCATCTTCTCGACGCACCATTTACAGCCCTTCAAAACGAACTTCTTTATCACCATATCCAGTGTCACCTACACTCCAGGTGATTTCTTTCTTTGCTGCCTCCCTCATCCTTCGAGACTCCTCAGTGTAGACAGCACAAAATGAGTGTTTATCTCCTTCCGAACGGCGTACACCTTCTTGACCGCTTTGGAATCTGACTCGGAGATTTGGCTACAACACTGCAGAGATTGCAATCTGGCTGACAATACGTTTACACTTCTCAGTCTCCCTTTCCACCAGTTCTAACTGGGTCACCTAGAATCTTAATGGACGAGGGACATGAAAACAACATTTTCATTGCTTTTTAAGTCAAAGACGGTTGATTAGAACTGGCAAGTCACTATTCTTGGAAAATATATGAGCGCACATACACATATAAATGCAAACTTCAATATACATATGGTTTTTAGATGTTGTCACCCACAAATGATAAATCCTAACTCAAACTTGAGGCATTTGCAGCCCACACCACCTTGATTAAAGAGCAAAATGCGGTAGCCTCCATGTGTCAGCCTAGGAAAACATACCGTTTTTCTTTGAGCCAGGTCCGTCTCGCAGAGAGGCCCTCTTAAATAATTTCATGGATATTACCTGTAGGGAAGGTTGCCCTAGCCTCAGTATGCATCATAGCCTTATTTCTCTGCTAGCCCTACATTTTCTGTGGTCTAGTGTGAGTGAATGCTAGAAACCTCTGTAGTGTTGGAGGCCTCACTTGTCTTTCAAAACCTGGGTGTGTGGTCATTGCAGGGCTGACTTAGGAGTATGAGTAGGTAATTATCTTCCCCAGGGGAAACTGGTAGAAAGGCACCAAAAGAAAGAAAGGAGAAGGATTGTTGGCTGCTATAATGTTTGTTTTTCTTAGATGAAGGATAATCCTTGCTTGGTGTCAACCTGTCTTGGCATCGTGGTCATGATTCTTTGGCGATCAAGCTATTGAATGAGCTGAGTTGATGAACACCCACTCTTGTGAGTAACCGTCTCCTCTTGAAGGACTCCTTGGAGTTGGGGGAAGAGCAAGAGAAAGCAAAAAGCATTTAGAGAAATGCATTCACATGAGTGTTCTCTGAGTCACCCTTTCAGAGTTAGGCCCGAGTAATTAGGAGGTAAACTGCCATCTGTGGATGTTAATTCTTTGTTGTTAAAGTTATTTTCTTTTTTTTTTTAGAGAGATAAGTTTTTTTTTTTTTTTTTTGGTTTGTTTGTTTTCTTTGAGACAGTCTCACTCTTTTACCCAGGCTAGTAAATAATAATAGCATCAGCCTGGCTCATAGCAGCATCAAACTCATGGGTTCAAGCCATTCTCCTGGCTCAGCCTCCTGAGTAGCTGGGACCACAGGTACCCGTGACAATAACCAGCTGATTTTTCTATTTTATTTTTAGTAGACATGGGTTCTCACTCTTGCTCAAGCTGGTCTTGAACTACTGAGCTGAAATGATCCTCCCGCCATGGCCTCCCACAGTGCTAGAATTACAGGTAGGATTACGGTGCTAGGATTAAGCTGCCCCATCCAGCCAGAATATTAATTATTTTATTTGATTTCTATTGAGTTTGTGTTTACTAATGATTCTCTTGACCTAGGATGCTTAGACTTTTCATCCTTATAGAAAATCATCTATCTATCTCCTAGTTGGTGCTTGATCTGACTTTTGCTGAACTGGAGTTGGTTGGTGCATAGGAAAGATTACCAGGCAGCTTGCTGGTCTGAAAGCCAAGCCTGGATTGGGGGCTGGGGGGGTGAGCAGGAGAAGAAGGCCTTCTACCCTCCTTCAACAGGAAAATAAAAAAGATAAATAAACTCTAATTCTGACCTGGGGGCAAATCCCAATAAAGATCCAGGTTAATTTTTGCTGTTGAATTCATTGTGAGAATTAGACAATTCTGTGGCTCTAATTTGCCAGATCAGATTGTGTAATTATTTTTTATAGGCCTGGGTGTGATGTGTGCTTGGTGTTTATGCTGCAGGGGGCTGAGTGTGTGTGTTTGGACTCCAGGGTGGCTGCTCTGTCCTGCCCGGCTGCACTTTTGACCACACAGGTGGAGATATGGCCTTCATAGCCTCTGCTTGGTCAGAAACAGGCCCAGAATGTCAGGGCCTCAGATGAACTTGGCTGATGTGGAGCAGGAAAGCTTCTGACAGAAAGCAGAGTAGAAAGGGTGAACCAATAGGAGGACGTTGAGGGTAGGTCCCCTGGCTGGACGGAGGGTGTCCCAGCAGGTGCAACAGTAGGGGCATTCCATAACGGGTCTCAGCAAAGGCTGGCACATTTGGAGATTGGAAAGAAGTCAGTGCATTCAAGGCCAAATTATATTCATGACCTTAGGCATTTTTGTCTTCATAGAAAAAAATATTAAAAATGATATTTTATGGCCTGGTGCTGTGGTTCACCCTTGTAATCCTAGCACTCTGGGAGGACGAGGCAGGAGGATTGCTTGAGCTCAGGAGTTTGAGATCAGTCTGAGCAAAGTGAAACCTCCGTCTCTGCTAAAAATACACAAACTAGCCAGACATGGTGGTGTAATCCTGTAGTTCAGCTACTTGGGAGGCTGAGGCAGGAGGATCACTTGAACCCAGGAGTCTGAGGTTGTTGTGAGCCAGGCTGAGACTTGAGACTCTGTCTCAAAAAAAAATAAATAAATAAAAATAAAAAAAAAGATATTTTAAGATGAGTGAAATCCAGGCTAGATTCATTATTACCTAGGTGTTAATATTATAGTATGTTATTTATTTGTTCAGACTTTAAAATAAAGTAGAACATTTTCATGGCCCCTGTGGCTGTGTCAGCCTTGGGTGGGTTTCTGGAAATGGGACCCTGTGGTCTGGCTTCTTGACAACTACTAGGCCTGTTTTATCAAACTCCTTCCTCTTTGATTTTAGACCCATTTAGAAGGTCCAGTAATTTTCCTAAACTGCAACCCTTATCCCGGCCTTGCCCTGTCCCACATCTTTTTCCCTCAGCACCCTGGTCTTCTGTAGCAGGTGGTCCTCTAAGTCACAGCAGGTCCCCACTTTCCCGATGCACTCTTTGGAGAAGTCAGCAGGTTTGTAGGACTGGGCACACTCCAGCTGAGTGTCTTCTTGTGGTTTCGCCTTCTGGGCTTTTTGTTCTACGGGGTGCCTTGGTCCAAGGTGTCCAGGAGAAGAGGGCCCTTCCATCTTGTCTGGAGAAGGCTAGGCCTGGAGCCACGAGGTGGTGTGGAGAGCAAAGCATCACCGGGGATGCCAAGAAGCGACTGTGGGGTGGGGGTGGTGGGGGCAGGAAGAAGGGAGGGACATTAGGGGAAGGCTGTGGGTAGCCGGTTGCAGTCTGTGGCCTCCCTCAAAGGTTTGGTGTTGGGCGTTGTATGCTGCTGTTGGCCTGCTTCCGAGGGAGTGCCATCACTCCCTGTCCCGCCACTGTCCGTGGTGAGGACAGCAAGGGCAGCCGGTGAGGTAGAGAGGTGTGTTTGTAGCCACCGCAGGGCTCCCTGGGGGAAGATGCTGAGGACAGGGTGCCGTGGGCCAACCAGGCTCTCCGGGAGACGCTGCATCTTGGTGGCCCCAGTTGCCATGCCAATGCACAAAGCCATTGGGAAAGAAGTCCCATTAAGGACCAGAACAGAGTGAGCCATTCTGCCCATTCTGGTGATGTCGTGATCCCTGGAGGTGCATTTCAGGCAAGAGGTCAGCTGGCCTAGCATGGGATTACAGGGACAAGGGGAGGGGCCTCCCTCTGTCTCCTGGGATGTGAGTAATGTCTCTTACCCAGTTGGCACCGCAGAAGTCAGCTGGGCACGTCTCTGGGGCCTCCTGGAAAAGGGATGGTTTCCACCACCCCTGAGGAGGAAGCCAGGCCTGGAGAGAGGGTGGGGTGGGTTTGCCTGAGGTTCCTGCGGGCGGGGCACAGGAGGCTGCCACAGAGGCTGCCTCCACACTTTTGCTACTCAGCATGTGTTCTGATGACCCCTGGCTCGTGCTGGGAATTCAGAATCTTAGGCTGCCACCCCACGGCCCACTGAATTCAAATTTTAGCAGGATCCACAGATTCTGCCATACATGTGTGTGTGTGTATTAGACCTCTCCAGGGAACATTATAAAAAGATCACAGCGCCTAGGCCTCACCCTGCAGCAGTTGGAACCTCTTGGGGGTGGGACTCAGGTTTTGGGGTGATTTTTCCAGCTGTCCAGGGGAGGGGCAGTGATTTCCATAAGTGGTGAAGCCTGAGGACCTCAGCTGTAGGGCCTCTCTGCCCTTCCTCCCCGTCACCCGTCCCTAGGATGTAAAAAAGACCCCCTACATTTGGTGGGAATGTAAATTAATACATTCCTTTTGGAAAGATATATGGAGAACACTTAAAGATCTAAAAATAGCCCTACCATTCCATCCTGTACTTCCTCTACTGGGCATATATCCAGAAGACCTAAAATTATACCAAAGATAGTTGTACCAGATTATTTATTGCAGCCCTATTCACAATTGCTAAGTCATGGAAAAAACCCAAGTGCCCATCGATCCACGAATGGATTAATAAATTGTGGTATATATACACCATGGACTATTATGCAGCCTTAAAGAAAGATGGAGACTTTCCTCCTTTGTGTTTACATGGATGGAGCTGGAACATATTCTTCTTAGTAAAGTACTGTATATACTCGAGTATAAGCCGAGTTTTTTCAGCACAAAATTTGTGCCGAAAAACCCGAACTCGGCACAAATTTTGTGCCTAAAAAACTTGGCTTATACTCGAGTATATATGGTATCTCAAGAATGGAAGAAAAAGTATCCAATGTACCCACCCCTACTATGAAACTAATTTAGGGCTTTCACATGAATGCTATAACCCAATTGCAATCTAGGAATAGGGGGAAGGGGGTAAAGAGGGGGAGGGAAGGGAGAGGTGGGTGGAAGGGGATTGGTGAGAATACACTTGTGGTGCATCTTACAAGGGTATATGTGAAACTTAGTAAATGTGGAATGTAAATGTCTTAACACAATAACTGTGAAATTGCCAGGAAGGCTATGTTAACCAGTGTGATGTAAATGTGTCA
>CAUYPK010001207.1:0-42870 GCA_963574355.1 Loris lydekkerianus
GCTATAACCCAACTATACCACAAGACTATGAGGAAAGGACCAAGGAAGGGGAAGGGAGGGGGGAGGTTTGGGTGGAGGGAGGGTGATGGGTTGGGCCACATCTATGGTGCATATTTTTATCTACAATAAAAAATAAAAAAATAAAAAAATTAAAAAATTAAAAAAAAAAAGTTTATAAATGCATACTTTATCATTAAAAAAAATATGTATCCAGGGCAGCTCAAAGGAGTAGGGTGCTGGCCCCATGTGCTAAAGGTGGTGGGTTCAAACCCAGCCCTGGTCAAAAACTGCAAAAAAAAAAAAAAAAAAAAAAAAGTATCCATAGCACATAAACATTCATCTATTTACATTAGTTGTCTAAGTATACTAACATAGGTAGCAATATACCCAGAATAAAATGAAAAACAATGAAATAAAAGTAAAACATTTTTTAAAAATTTGGCAGTATAACAACTTTTTTATTTTAGCTTTCACTGAAAATATTACTCTAAAAATACCCTAGGGAAGGGAAGCACCCTCAGTTAGGTTTAGTAAAGTCCTGGTGTATATTTCCCATCCTTTTTTATTTTTTTAGTACCACCTTTTTTGGCCATTCAACTGAACCTTAAAACAAATCCAAGATGTTGAATTTTTATTTTCTACAATATAGGCTTAAATTCTACCAAAACTCGTATCTAGGAAGCTGTTAACAGGTTGGACATCTATGTGGCCCTTTTGTACATGGCGTCATTTGCTAAATCTGAAGACATCACATGTACTTACAGTGAAGATGCAAGCTATCATATGTAAATTAATGAACAATTAAAATGGCATTTCAATTCTTTTTATTTGCCTAACTTTTTGCCACATCTGATTCAATTTCCTCAGCCTTTTCTTGAACTGGGGGAAGTGTGTTAGTGGACACTGTTTTCAGTGAGTTTTACATGTGGGAAGAGTTAGTTTGGTTATAATGATATAATATAATTGGTAGATCACAGGTAAATGGCAAAATGCCAGAACACCCTAAAAGAAAAGAATGAAGATGGAGAATAGTATTAATTTATATGTATTTGATGCCTGTGTTCTTTTCCCAGTAAACTTCCTATTTATAAACCAAGTAGAATAGAGGACAGAAACTTATACATAAATATGAACAATACTATAATTCCAGGTGACTAATTCTTCAGAAAAGAACAGTTTGATGTGTCATTTATGTTGTTACATTCAAACATGAAAATATGATGATATCCATGGGTATGTATTATAAAATTATAGACCTGGTAAATAATTTGAAATTGCTTTAATATGTACATTACCTAGGTTTTTTAAATCTTCAAGAACATCCTAATTATGGACAGGTATCATGCTAAAATTGTAATTTACTCAGTGATATAAAAAATGTATTTTAAACCAATGTATTTTTGATGACACAGCCAGACTAGTTTGACAACTTACTTTTCTAAATATAATATTAGATGCAAACACCAAACAAATGGTGCGTTACAGGATTTCTTGATTTCACTTCATCTCTTCATCAGCTGAAATAAGGTTCTAACTTAAAAGAACATTTTGTGATCAATATGAACATGCTCAAAATTAAGATTCTTCAAATTCAAAGAAAAAATTACTCAGTTATCACATATTTAGATCACTTTATGCTACCCAAAATATTTTTCAACCCTCTTGACTGATTTTTCATTTGTTTCCTTTATAATTAGTAGTTTAGAAGTTAGAACTCAATTATGTTGATAGTTATTATCTTTCCACATGAACAAGGTCTTAGTCAAGGGGACAATATTCCTCTTAAACTAAACCACATATTATTGAATCAACCTAGTTATAAAAAACAAATGAATCCAGAAGTTGAATCTTGTGCAGTCAAAACAGTGTATTCAATTTTGTGTATTGTCACACATTTTAATCAGAGGTTTTATTTTGTATATTGCCATACTTAAGAGTGTGATGAAGTGGCAGGCCTAGGGGTTCACACCTGTAATCCTAGCATTCTGGGAGGCTGAGGTGGAGGACCACTTGAGGTCAAGAGTTTGTGACCAGCCTGAGCAAGAGTGACACCCCTTCCCTGCTAAAAATAGACAAATTATGTGGGCTTTGTAGTCTCAGCTATTCAGGAAACTGAGGCAAGAGGGTCATTTGAGGAGCTTGAGGTTGCTGTAAGTTAGGCTGATGCCACGGTACTCTATCCTGGGCAACAGAGTGAGACTCTCTGTCTCTCAAAAAGAAAGATTCTTATGAAAAATTGTTCACATTTCTTTAATATTCAGAGATAAAAGGTTATCTATCATTATAGTAATTGTTGATGTGCATAACATAAATGTTCCAAATTTATTTAGTGATTTAAGTTCTCAGTTCACATTCAAAACAATATATAAAGGCAATGATAATATCGGATAGCATCTCTGTTTTTAATAGAAATAAGAATCCTTTTTCTTTTCTCCTTATATTATATTGTCTATTCTTTCCCATGGTCCATAATGCCATCAACCTAATTCTGTAAATTAATGTTGAATTTTAAAAATATTATAGAAATGAAGGCATGGGGGTGGGACGCAATTATAAGAGGGACTTTACCTAACAAATGCAATCAATGTAACCTGGAGCTTTCTACCCTCAATGAATCCCCAACCATTAAAAAAAAAAAAAAAAAAAAGAAAAGAAATGAAGGCATGGACCATTGAACGTGTATAACTATATTGATGAGACTATTGTACAAATTAATATGTTTCATATTTATACTAGTTATTTCTGCAAAGCATATATCTCAATGTACTTGCTGAATATTCACAGTGATAACACACATACACAATTATTGCCATATAGTAACAATAGTTTTTACACATAAATAACCTTAGTAGAAGAATTATACAGCAACTCAGCAAAGTGTGACAGCGAAATGACCGAATAAGTATTCTCATCGTTACTTTGCTTCAAATATGTGTCCAGTATTTCCTTAGAATTAATAAGTCTAAATATTTTTGTCACTAACATAGAATTGTGCTAGATGATATCTAAAGTTTCTTGGAGCAACAAAACTTAATACTGTACACTTAATGCTGTAATGCTGTCACTGAGTTAACACTTTTTAGTGTTAACCAAATAACAGTTAATTGTACTGATATAAAGTCTCATTGAAACCTAGAACTTCAATTTTCTGTAGAATAAGAATGCAGTTCAATCTTTTAGTTTTCCTGTGAAACAAAGAGAGAGAGAGAAAGGGATAAGAAATCTTTAAACCGGACCTCAGTGTCTTTCCATTTTTGATAGGATTTCTCAAAAAGGTGCTGTTTCTGTTTTCCATAAGAGGTATGATTGAATCTGAAAGATTTAGATGAGTTTTAGATGAGTTTTATAATTTTTCAAGCAGTTACATATACTGCAAACCTTAGAAACTATAAAAATGAAACTTTTATTAATTAACTGTCTGAGACAGTGCTATATATTTTTCGTTTTTACTATTTTTTGCTTCAGACACTTGGATTATCTCATCACATCGCAATTTTTCTTTTTCTTTTTTTCATTTCCTTTTTAAATCATAACTGTGTACATTAATGCATTTATGGGGTACAACGTGCTGATTTGATATACACTGTGGAATGCTTACGTCTAACTGATTAACATAAACGTCTCCTTGCTTACTTATTTGTTGTGGCAAAAACATTCATACTCTATTCTTAATAGAATAGAAATGTATCATTGCATTATGCACATTAGGTTGGATCCCCCCAAAATCCCTCCCTCCTGGTCTCCTTTCTCCCCACCCTCTCTTTCCTCTTCCCTCTTTCTTTGTGGACTATAGTGATGTTTTACCCTTCCTATGAATGTGTAGGTGACTATATACTGATTTCATAGTAGTATTGAGTACATTGGATACTTATTTTCCATTCTTAAGATACTTTACTATAATTTTTCAATATGTTTTATGCATAGAGAGGATCAAAAGATCTTTCCTGCTTCACATAGTCATTTGAAATGTATTTCTTTGTGATTATTTATATAAATGATGCTCAAAATTATTTAATATTTAGTTATTTTCTTTTATATTCATTCATCTCAATTTTTCTTTTTCTTTTAATTTTAGAAAGAAAAACTCTCATCATGACAATGTTTTATGTGAACTGTAACGTGTGTAAGAATTTCTGAAAAAATAGTTTTTTTGTGTCGTTCTTTCATACTGTTTTTCTCTTCTCCTCATTTTATTCCACAGACAGGCTCTGGAGGGCCTGCTCGCATTGTGCTGTAACCGCTTCCTCTACACATTTGTTCACATTGTCAGCACGGTGGGCAAAAAGTCTTTCTTGGGGGATGATATTACAACGGTGTGGCTATCAATACCTTAAATCTAGAGGGAAATTACTGCAAAACTACATATGTACCTCCCATTGAATTCAAATAAATATGTCCCCAATTCATCTTCCTTTTAACCAGATCCCAGCACTCTCTTTGGCCAGCATAAGCACCGTTGCACAGACAGGGAGAGAGGACAGAAAAAATGCAAAACAAGAAGGTGGAGAAGAAAGACACAGTGATTTTATCAGTCAGCGTTCTCCAGAGAAACAGAATCAATAGATTTTATATATACAGAGTGTCCAAAAAGCTCACGTGCAATTTAAAATAGTTGGTTATTTTAAACTGCACATTGTCTTTATGGTCAGTCTGTATTGAGTAGGGAATATGAAGGTTGGAAACTCAAGTAGGAGCTGATGTTATATTATTGAGGCAAAACTTTTTTCTAAGAAATGTGGAGTTTTGCTCTTATGAAGCTTTTAACGATTGGAGAGCCTTATATACTATTATTGAGAGTGATTTCCTTTACTTAAAGTTCACTTATTGGAAATAAAAACCACATTAACAAAATATCATCACAGCAACACCTGGAATAGTGTTTAATTGAATAACTGAGTTCAGTAGTTTAGACAGGTGTGCACATAAAGTTCATTTATATGTGCAAAATTCATAAAATTTAGTGATACTATGAATATGTTCCTGTATTTTAATAATAAATCACCACTACCTCTTAGATTTGAAAAGGCTTCTGTAAGGAACCATGCAAAAAGAACAACAGACAGGACTGGAAGACCCCGGGCCATAAAATTATCTCACATTTTGTTCCTTCTTATATTTGCACTTCACATGTCAAATTCATTTTATAGCTTAACCTTTAATTTAAAAATAACAAAAAATACTTTTAAAAAATGAGATTCTGCAATAATTAACAACTAGAGGTTTGAACTCATCATAATATTGAAGAATCTTTGAGTATGCAAGGAAGTACAGTGAATAATAGGAACATAGTGGGCTTGAGCGATAAAATACATTTTTAGCAAAGAAATTTTATAGGAAGCAAAGTAGCTTTAGGGCTGTTGAAAGAGGAATTGATTTTTAAAAGTGCAAAATCCTCACAGGAATGAGAAAAAGTTGTTAAATACCAATTTACATTAGATAAGTGTTTTGTAATATAGTACAGAAAGGAAATCTAAAGGCTTATTCTGTTATTGTAGCTACTTATGCTTTAGAGGAAAGAAAAGATATCAAATGTATTTATTTAATCCTTTTTGTCAGTGATACCCAGGATGAAGAATTCATTTGTAGCCTTCATGGCTGACTTGAGTCTTAGAACTTCACATATATTAAGGCAACATGATATACCTTTTGATCCAGGGACTTCAAGATATAGTTCATTTCTATTTATGAAAAGAAAGAGAGTTTATATAATGAACATTTCATAAAAGTTGTCTAAAACTACATAAGTTATCAAAATGAAAATTTCCACCATTGTTTGTTTTTAGAGCATAACTATTTAAATTTTTAATTTTTTTATGATTCACATTTTCTTTCATATTGAATCACAAAGGTAGATAAGTCTTTACATATCTGATATATTTTGTAAGACATTTAGAAGAACATATTATAACAACTAAAGAAAATAAAAATTCCATTTACCTTTAAGCTCCGATGCTGTCACTGAGTTAACACTTTTTAGTTACATAATGATCAGATGGGGAAGCATTCATATATTTCTCTTTAAACATTTCTGCTTCTGGAAAGGCAGAAATATAAGAAATGGAAGAAAATTCAATAGAAACATAGACATTTATTATTTGATTTTAATAAAATTCTAGAAATCTGGATCACTGATGGATGGAGATCACCAAAAGAAGGAGGAAGGAAGGGGGTACGAAATGGAAGAATCTTAAAAGTGCTACTGTGCTGAGTGAGGGAAGCCAGGGGCAAAAGATTACCTGTGGTGTGATTCATTACTTGTGGAATGTCCAGAACAAGCAACTCCTGAGACACAGGAAGATTGATTGCAAGGGGATAAAATGTCTTGGAAAGCTTAGCACCAGCAATGACTTGCTTCTTCATGGAAATGACAACATATCTACATGGACATGTAGATGTCTATTTCATAGGACAAAGCAGATAATGTGGCCATGTCTACCACTGGAGGAAATTAGAACACCATGATCTCAGAAAGAAAAGACCCAGACATCTTGACTAACAGAATCAGGTTCTAAAACAACATGCTTTCCTATATTTCAAAATGTGAGCCATTATCATGCCTTACCTATTGAAAAATATTATTTTCTTTAACAAAGTAATTTCAGCAAGTAAGAAAGTAGCTGTATAACTTCTGAAAATAATACTAATAATAGTAAGTCTAGTAATAGACTGAATACAATTTTATAAAATCTCTATTTATCAATTATGTCTCCCTATGTAATTTTTTTTAGCATGGAGGGAAAAGTGCTGAACAATATGTAGAAATAAATGGTTACCTTCAAGCAGTAGAAAGACAAATAAGTCTTATTTGATTTATACTTTTCTCAAGTTTTTCCCCATGAATTTCCTAAAGTAAATATTTTTATAATGAGCGGTAAAACACTAAATGAAATTTTTAATGTGTTACTGTTTTTGAGTGGCACATCCATTTTATGGCTATCTATTATGCTAGCATTTTGATATCATAAGCAATAGCTTGTAATGAGTGTTAATGCATAACAGGAAATAACCATAGCTGCCTCTAATAATGTGCATGAAATCATAATGATTATGTGATTGAAATATTTATAGGCAAATAACCTTAAGATCCAATATGGATATGTTGGTTATCTGTGTTTTAATTATGATGGATATCTTTTTTCTTTTTATTAGTTATTAATTTAATATTATTTTTTTTAGATACAATGTAGTTGACAGTTGAGGATAGAGCAGTCTATATTTAATAGAATTACAAGCGGAAGGAGCTATTATTATCCCTAGGCCTTGAAAAACAAGGACCCAGAAGGGCAAGTTCCATAAAGATCCCTCAGAGGTGGATGAAGTCGTGATGTTCAGTCCAGGGACATGGGAAGACCGTTGTGTTGGGTCATGCATGAACTCACAAGAATAAGTACCCTGATATTACCAAGCTTCTCCCCACCTGTCATCCTCTGAGGATCCCATTGTTTGAACCTAACTATAATAGAAACAAGAAGGCATAGAAGTCTTTAAATTATTTTCTAGGTCAGGCTTTGGGATTGTGATGAGAGGGTGGGATGTGCTTGTTGACTAGGAGAGACATACAGAAGCTATCTGGAAGACAGTCATTAAATGATATTTTCAGGAACACTATAGCATATATTTTTTAAGAAAACATCTCTTATTTTTTAATATAAAGAAAGAGAAAGAGAACATAAGATATTATAGAAATAATAATGGGGAGAAAAACAGGGTATGATGAAGTGTATTAGAAAGGAATTATGCAGTTTGGTAAAAATAATTTGGGAGTGAAACAACTGAGTAAAAAATATGAGAGATTCATAATGGTCTATGTATATATTTAAAGAATAACTCCATCATTTTACTCTTTCAGCTGTACATTCAGAATGCGGAAACAAAATTTCTAATTTGTACATTAACAAAGATGGATAAATGTGAAAGAGACAAATAATCTCTTTTCTTTGATAAATTACAAGCAATTAAAACTTTTAGAGATAATTTCTTTGTACATTGAACCTGTGTAAAATTTATTTTGTTCAATTAAACAAATAGGCATGATTTAGGGGATGAATTCAGAGAAGAATAAAGGACAAGATAAAGATTAACCATTTAGACAGTTTAAATGTGGAGGCAATGCACTTTTTACGGAGAGTGTAATTTGTTTCTTTGCATGCATTAATTGTGGAAAAAACTGTTTGCTGAACTTCAGCGATTTGTGCTTTCATTCTGCTGAACAAATTTGTTTTGGGGAGTAGTTTACCCGCCAGGCACTCTAATTCCCAGCTCCTTGTGGAAAGTAATATCATTAAACACTGGGAAGTGGATGGAAGGACAGGATGTCTCACTGAGGGTAGAGAGGGTGATTGTGCAATCTCCTGAAAATTCTTTTCTTTGTCAACCTGCTGAGAGCAGTCAGTATAGAAAGGATTCTGAGGACCTGGGCTATGGTGAATCTCCCATATGCAAAGAGTCACCACCTAGTGGAGAGCTGTCCTGGAGGCCTTTTGACAAGAAGTATTAACATTTTACGTATCCTGAGAAAGAAAAAAAAAAAAAAAAAAAAAAAAAAGTGATGATATTGCACTATTTGGGGATTTTTTTTTTTTTTTTTTTTTTTGCAGTAGCTAATATCAATTATCTAATCTAAAATAGTAAAACTGGTATTAATCAAAAGGAAGAAAAAAGGGGTAAAATGAGTCAGCAACAATTCCAGACATAGTCACTGTCAACGTTTACATACACTAAATCAATGGATAAGGCATGAATACTTTGTATAAAGGTACAATGAAATTTATGTAGTAAAGTGAAAAATTCACTTGTTTGCAGCTTAATTAATTTTTACATGTGTGTATACCTGTGTTCTGTGTGCAATTTTTTATTAAAAAAATCACTTAAGAGATTTGATTTCTTTCCTTCCTTCCTTCCTTCCTTCCTTCCTTCCTTCCTTCCTTCCTTCCTTCCTCTCTTTCTCTTTTTTCTTTCCTTTTCTTTCCTTTTCTTTTCTTTTCTTTTCTTTTCTTTTCTTTTCTTTTCTTTTCTTTTCTTTTCTTTTCTTTTCTTTTCTTTTCTTTTCCTTTCTTTCTTTCTTCTGTTTTTATCCCAATCCCGATCCTCTCCATGTGTGTGAAGAGAAAGCCAAGATGCCTTTTCTTTGAAGAAATTGAAAAAGGAACTGAAGGCTAAAATGAAAAAGAAAGAAAAGCAGAGAGACAGGGAGAGGAAAAAATACAAAAACAAGGAAAAAAGCACAGACAAGGAGAATAAAGTAAAAGAGAAAAGGAAACCAACAAGGAAACAAAGTGTCTGTGGAAGGAGTTTCTGAAAGATGAGGACTAAGATCTCTACAAGTTCAAAATAAAATAAAATAATTTGATGATACTGATTCAAAAGTCAAATTGAAACATGGAATTGTGAGGAAGGAGAAAGAGAAGCATAAATATAAGAAAAAAGACAGAGAAAAGGGTAAGGAAGATAAAGAGAAAAGAGAAAAAGAGAAGGTGAAAGATAAAGGCAGGGAAGGTAAGATGAAAGCAGCCTGATTCCTTTTCTTCATATACTGTATTTTACAGTTCTATAATGACATTTGATTCTGTCTTTATTGATTATAATTTTTTTCTATTTTCTATTTTCTATATCTATTTGTAAATCATTTGTGTTACATGAAACAAAATAACAGTAAGTCCTTGCTTATAATTCCATCCATACTTTATTAATATTTGTCAGTCTCTTTTTGTTACTGGTCACCTCTTACTTGCATTTTTGATGTTATTTTTTTAAAGAACCGAAGAGGGTCCAGCAAGTAATATTGAGTTAAATCCAGCTTCCCTTTTCCCTCGTAGGGAGATAGGGTAAAGAGCTAATTTCAAATTAGACAAAGATTGAATGTTTATTCTCCAGGCTGCAAACTTCATAAGACTCAGTCTAACTCCCATGTCTCTGTTCTTGCAGCATATTCTTGGGCCATCTCAATCTTTACATATGTATTATTCTTTTGTCTTTTACTCATTTAGCTATGTTTTTACATAATTACTCCTATACCAACAGGATGTGTGCTATTACTTGAATGCATCCCTCCAGAATTCATTTTGAAACTTGATCTCCAAGGCAATAATAGGAAGAGGTGAGTGGAAGATATTTAGGCTGTGAGCGCTCTTCTCTCATGAATGGGATTAAGGTCCTTATAAAGGAAGCTTCACATATTGTTCAATGCTTTTGCCTTTTCACCCCCTCCACCACGCGAGGGCGCAGCACTCTGCCCCTCTGCTGGATGCAGCAATAAGGCAGTATTTTGGGAGCAGAGAGAAACTCTCACTAGACAGACACTGAACTGCTTGGCACCTTAATCTTAGACTTCTCAACCTCTAGAACTGAACTTTGAGAAAAAATTCATAGAGTTTTAAAATTATTAATACCTAGCTTATGGTATTTTGCTACTTCTACAGTTTTTAATGTATCCAGTATATGGTATTTCACTACACTTGTGCAAGTGGATTAAGATAATATGAAAGTTCAGTAAAATAATTAAATGTTCTACAAAGAAAATAAAAAGTGCCATACTATTTACTTAAAATGTTTTAATTTTTAGTATTTAGTGATTAAATATTTTTAAATATTTATGTAAATAAAAAAATTAATTTTAAATTTCCCTGGTCTCACAATTTTTATGCCTTCCAAATATTTCATCATAATATAGAGTTTTTTTACATATGTACACAGATATTTACATGCACACCCCATCACTCAGATGCAAAATCCATATTGAGAAAACTATTCTAATTCAATTTACACAAAGAAGTAATCTTGGCTATGACAAAAACATTTTTGTAGTTTTGAAATTATTTTGAAATAAATTTAAATCAATTAAAAAATCAAAATGCTATTATTTCTTAGTTAGATTAGATAGATATCATAGAGTTTATATAATTTTAACTCTAGAAAATGCAATAATAAGGAATGTTATTTCTTAGTAAGACCAATAATTGACATAATCAGTTTTTATCCAAATGTTTATTTATGAGTGAAATATTCAATACTTTTAACTCACCTCTTTAATTTTTTGCTTCTTATTATTGTGATTTCAAAAAATTCTCTAATAGGGCATAAATTCTTTTGTGTATGTCAATAGGAAAAATGTCACTGTGGAATGAAAAAAGACCATGACTTCCTCTCTTCCCAATATTATATCAATCTCCTCAAATAGGAATCTGATACAGCTGATGTATTTGCATTAATAACATCTGTTGCTTTCATCATTAAGTTCTACCCACTGATTAATGCCTGGAGCTGCAAAAATATGAGAATTAGCTGCAAGAGTCTCAAATTAAACAAGAAAATTAAGGCTTTGAAAACATGCATTGCCACCTCTAACTCTTCATAGTGGGCAAAATCACAGCCTGCAGCCACTCATGAACTTCATCAAACTCCTTAATAGTGGAGGAAATTTAAATCAGAGAAAAATTGTTGGAGGAAAGTTAAATTTAGGTTGTTGAGTTGAATTAATACTAAGAAAATGAAGCAATAAGCTTTATATAATAAAATATGATGTTTATTCAAAATCTGAATTTGAAATAGATGACTCCATTCTCACTAATTTTGTAACTGAATATGTATAACATTAGGTGATTTGTAAGTAAGGAATATATTGAACTAAATTTACACATTAAATGCAGTTAACAATATAATATATCCTATATGTCTATATGGAAATGATTATTTAAACTGTTTGATATCATAAGATAAAGATTATAGAAGGAAGAATACACTAGGAGGAACAAAGGAGGTAATCTTCACAATTATATTCTAGAAATGTCCTTTATCCTCCCTCTCAGGCCATTCACTCAAGACGTATTTGTTGACTTCTTTTGTTCATCTCAGGATTATTCTTAAAACCAAAGTCAGGTGGTGCGTGACTGCCATAAATCATAATCACACCCTCATTTTCTAATATAGGATCATAGTTGTAAGGTTCAGGTCTACTTCTACATGTTAGAGCCTTGCTCTGGGGAATTTCAAAGTGAGATTCTTTTATTTGCAAGCTAAATCTCTGCTTTATCCTCATGTAGTTTGCTGAGATGATTTTGTCCAATGAGACTATGATCTTTCTTTTCAGATCTGATAACTTCATTCAGTTGATCTTAGTATTTCTTCATTTTTTTCCTTTGCAGCCTCCTTTGTGATACCTGACATCTCAGGAAAGTGTCTCACAACTTCTTGTATTAAGAGAGTTTGAAACAGGGGTGGCACCTGTGGCTCCAGGAGTAGGGTGCTGGCCCCATATACTGGGGGTGGTGGGTTCAAATCTGACCCTGGCCAAAACTGCAAAAAAAAAATTTGGAAACATTCTCCAGAATTTGAAATTATGAAATAAATAACAGATTTGTTAGAGCTCCAGAGGTTGATTGCTCAGATATTAAATCCCTTATTTTCAAACTAACAATTGAGGTTATTTGGTTATATATCATGTCATTAAATTGGAAGAAAATATTTTTTTTTCTAGTTTGGCTTTTTGTTTGTTTATTTGTTGCCAGTTAACACCTTAGGTACATATAAGCTATGGGCTAAATTGTTACCACAAAATACTTAAAAAAAATTTGTTTCATGATATAAATGTCTTAATTTCTCATGATGGTATTGATAAAAATTGACTCTTACCTGAATTCCATAGGATATAAATTATTTGTTAATAAATTTAACAAATATGGAGTGTAATATAGTGTATAATGATTCAACCAAAATTTTAATCAGGATCTGAAATCAATGGTAGGCTTAATGTTTTTTAAAATAGATAGCGCTGTTTTAATTAAAAATGTCAGCAATGTAATTACTCCTTAAGCAAAAGGCCATTGAGAGGAAAATTGGATGATACTTAAATTGAGCATATAAGAAAATTAATTTGTGTTAAAATTGTAGCAATTAGATGTTTCCGTGGCAGCCTGAGAGATCATTACTTCAAGTCTTTTACTCCTTTTCAAAGTTACATTTACTGAATTTAGTTATTTTAAAGTAAAATGCAAATCACTTAAAGTACGGAAAATTGCATTAGTTACAAAAATTCAAAAATACATAATATCTTAAAATATTTCTGGACTGTTTCAGAATTTGATTGAACTTTTATTTTATTTTATTTTATTTTTTGAATTTTTTTTTTTTATTAAATCATAGCTGTGTACATTGATATGATTATGGGGCATCATATACTAGCTTCATAGACCATTTGACACATTTTCATCCCAATATTCAACATAGCCTTCCTGGCATTTTCCCAGTCACCGTGGCATGACATTTACATTTCACATTTGCTGAGTTTCACCCTTACCCTTGTGTGATGCCCCATAGGTGTAATTCCACCAATACCCCTCCCTCAACCCCCCTCCCCCCTCCCTCTTCTCCCTTTCCCCTTTTCCCTTATTCTTAGGTTGTAACTGGGTTATAGCTTTCATGTGAAACAGTATTAAAAAGACATTACTGGCATCTGATCAAACTAAAAAGCTTCTGCAAAGCCAAGAACATAGTAAGTAAAGCAAGCAAACAGCCCTGAGAATGGGAGAAAATATTTGCAGGTTATACCTGCAAATAAAGATTTAATAATCAGAATCTACTGAGAACTCCAACATATTAGCAAGAAAAGAACAAGTGATCCCATCTCAGGGTGGACAACAAACTTGAAGTTAAACTTCTCTAATAAAGACAGACACACGATCTACAGACACATAAAAAAAACTCATCATCTTTAATCATCAGAGAAATGCAAATCAAAACTATTTTGAGATATTACCTAACCCCAGTAAGAGTAGCCCACATAACAAAATCCCAAAACCAGAGATGTTGACATGGATGTGGAGGAAAGGGAACACTTCTACACTGCTGGTGGGAATGCACACTAATACATTCCTTTTGGAAGGATGTTTGGAGAATACTTAGAGATCTAAAAATAGATCTGCCATTTGATCCTATAATTCCTTTACTAGGTTTATACCCAGAAGACCAAAAATCACAATATAATAAAGACATCTGTACCAGAATATTTATTGCAGCCCAATTCATAATTACTGGGTCATGGAAGAAGCCCAAGTGCCCATCGACCCACGAATGGACTAGTAAATTGTCATAATATTCCTAAATAGAATATTAGGCAGCCTTAAAGAAAGATGGAGACTTTACCTCTTTCATGTTTACATGGATGGAGCTGGAACATATCCTTCTTAGCAAAGTATCTCAAGAATGGAAGACAAAGTATCCAATGTATTCAGCCCTACTATGAAACTAAATTATAGCTTTCACATGAAGGCTATAGCCCAACTATAGCACAAGACTATGGGGAAAGGGCCAAGGGAGGGTAGGGAAGGGAGGAGGTAAGGGTGGAGGAGGGTAATGGGTAGGGTCACACCTATGGTGAATCTTAGAATGGGTACAGGCAAAACCTACTAAATGCAGAATAAAAATGTCTAAGAAAATGCTATGAAGGTTAAGTTGAATAGTTTGATGAGAATATTTCAGGATGTATATGAAACCAGCACAATCTACCCCTTAATTGCACTAAAGTACACAGCTATGATCTAACAATAAAAAAATAAATAAAAAGAAATTAAAAAAAGGAAGAGGAGGAAAGATGATCACAAATGTTTTTTAGAATGACTAAATTGCTACAAAAGAATACACATTTTTAAATAATAATTTTTAAACCTTACTTGGCATACTAAACTCATTTCAACAAAAATAAATGATGAGTTCAGCTAAACTGATCTCTCATTTAAAACTTAGGTGTTTGAAATCATGCTTCATCTGAGATGAAGTTTTATCAGAAATTTTCAGGAATACTTGTTTTTTTTTTTTTTTTTTTTTTGTAAAACTACATCTGTAGTTGCACTCAAATCCACATATATATGTAAAAAATGATATTTTATTTTGTAAGAACGATGGAAAAGGGGCATGTATATTCTCAGTCATTAATTTTAGAGTACATCATAAGATTAAGCCTTAAGATGTATTAAAAGTTTGCCAAATTCTTAGGCAGAGAGAAAATGAATGAATGAATAGAAAATGTTAAGGAGCATAAAAGTGTGTCTTAAACATTGGACTCTTCATTTTTGAAAAAAGAAATCTTTTCTCAAATCCTTGATAATAAATTGATTCCTATAGAAGTTTTCAGAAGAATTTATTTTATATTTTATTTTATTGAGGCAGAGTCCCACTTTGTCCCCCTTGGTAGTGTCCCATGTCATCATAGCTTACAGCAACCTCAAACTCCTGGTCTTGAAGTGATTCTCTTCCCTCATCCTCCCAAGTAGCTGGGACTATAGGTACCTGCTACAATTTCTGGCTATTTTTTGAGATGGGCTCTCACTCTTGCTCAGGTTGGTCTGGAACTTCTGAGTTCAAGCAAACCACCCACCTCAACCTCCCAGAGTGCTAGAATTACAGGCATTAATCACTATGCCCAGCCCAGAAGAATTTGTTTTAAATCAAAGAAGCAGGTTATTATAAAGTAGAAAGTTTAAGGTAGAAAGTAGCTGGTCATTGAGAAGTATGTATTTTTTCCAAAGACTTTCTTTTTATTGTATAAAACCCAAGTTTTAGAGTACAATAAGATTTTGAAGAGAATCAATGGTCAATGAC
Source organism: Loris lydekkerianus (assembly GCA_963574355.1). NCBI lineage: Eukaryota > Metazoa > Chordata > Mammalia > Primates > Lorisidae > Loris > Loris lydekkerianus. Next base: position 15,592 of record CAUYPK010001207.1, read on the forward strand.
ATGAAAAGTCTAGTTGTGGGTTTCAGAAAACCAAGAAACATTAGAAAGTTTCTCACTGATCCCCATGTTCCAGGGGATCTCATTATCCTCTGGAGTATGACATGTTAGGCCTAAGGACTTCTGAATGACAGTGGGCTTAGTTGTTGATTTGGTTGGGAGACCAGCCCAATAGTCTGCTGCCTTTAAGTAGCAGAGAGCCTCTATTTGTTGACAAGCCTTCTGTAATGTTTTTCCCTTACATTAAGAGAAATTCTAATTGCTTTCACACTGAGTGCACATGTGAGAAGTCAATGACAGAGTAAGAGCAAATACGGAGGAGTTATTAGGCAGGATAGCCAGGTTTGTAAAAATGTCGTGTTGTCTTCTTATCCACGAAGGGTAACATCTTTTGAAAATAAGACAGATAGGCAACATTTCATGAGTACTTTTTACGTGTTAGACTCACATCTAAGTGCTTTACTTGAATTTATTCATTTTCTACTCAGAGGCTGCTTAAGTAGTAGGCAATAAAATTAAATTTATTGTATAGGTTAGTGACTGAAGCAGAAAGAAGCTTAGAAACTTGCTCAAATTACAGAGTTAGTAAATGGTACTGGCAGGGAATCTTCACCATTAAGTATAACAAAATAGAATTAATGAATATACTCATCCCAGAAGAAGGAGGTGTGAACTTCTAGTATCCACATTAGCATCTGTGATATGGAAGACTATATATTTTTTATTTATTTTATAATTAACATATAATAATTGAACATGTTTGGGGGATGCAATGTGATGTTTTAGTACATACATATATATTAAAATGATCAAATCAGCATAATTACTATTATCGATCATTTTAAACATTTATAGTTTCTTTCTTTCTTTTTTCTTTCCTTCTTTCTTTCTTTTTCTTTTTTTTTTTTTTTTTGTAGAGACAGAGTCTCACTTTATCTCCCTTGGAGAGTGCTGTGGCATCACACAGCTCACAGCAACCTCCAACTCCTGGGCTTAGATGATTCTCTTGCCTCAGTCTCATGAATAGCTGGGACTATGTTTATAGTTTAGTTGTAGTACGACAATCAAAACCACCTTTTCCAGTTGTCCTGAAATGTATGCTACGCTGTTATTCGCTATAGACACCCCACTGTGTGCGTAATAAACAATGTAGTTTATTCTCTTTACCAAACTATAACTTTATACTCATTAACCAACCTCTCTACATCCCTCCTCTTCCCCTCTCCAACCTTCAGTGAACACTATTCTACTCTATTTTAATCAGATCAATTCAATTTATGAGGGAGATCACACAGTGTTTGTTTGTGCCTGTCTTATTTTTATTAACGTAACGTTCACTGGGTTCATCCATGTCACTGACAATGACAGGATTTAATGCTGTTTCATGGCTGAATAGTATTCCCATGCACGTGTGTGTGTGTGTGTGTGTGTGTGTGTGTGTGTGTGTGTCTGTACATAAAACACATTTTCTTTATCGTTCATCTGTTGATGGACATTTAGTCTGATTCCATATCTTAGCTATTGTGAACAATGTTGCAATGTATGTATATACATAAGGAAGAACATTTAAGACAGACATCCATATCTTATAATCTTACTGTAAAAGATGAGCTACATGAGAATTACCTAAAAGTTTTTTATGGATTTCATACATTCCTGTACTTCATGCATCAATTTCCTAGAGTGAAACACATACCAGATAAATGTTGGCTATGATTTTATATGTTCTTGGGAACATTTTTATGTTTATATAGCCCATGAAAGTCTCAATGCTTTCTGTACAATCTGAATAGTACTTGTCACAGTCCATGATATTTCCAAGATTTTTTAGGAAGAAAAATAAAAGAGGAATATGTCTGAAGAAAACTTAAGAAAAATTTAGGAAATCCATATAATAAAGTCTTATATAAATAAGCTTATATATTCAAATAAAGGCTTATATAAATAAGATGTAATTTTAAAGATACAATCTGTTTTCATTTCCTGGTGTGATAAATCTTCTCCTTTAGAGTCTACACTATCAAATATCTAATCATTTTCAAGGCTATGAATTTTCTTACAAACATCATTCTATATTAATCTTCCATGTACAAGATGGAAGATTATATTTTTATTTATTTTATTTTTCAATTGACACATCATTATTGCACTTTTTTTTTTTTTACAATTGAACACTTAAAATTTATCATATATGTTTGGAATTTTCTATTATACACAAGTTCATGTGCAATTTAAAATAGTAAGCTATTTATTAAATAGTAAATTACATTATTTATTCTAATAACAATCGGGACTAGGAAGCATTTATCTATAATCAGCCTGTTCTCACATATATGTCTAAATCAAAGAAGAAATTACCTGAAAAATTAATAGCCTTGTTAACATTTTAGTTATAGTCTTAAAGAAAAAATACTAATATTGATAAATTAATGAGATTCCTGTTGTAGGTTAATTATTACTGAATATTGATTACTCATTATGATAACATTATAAATAGTTCTTCCTTGAACATATCTATTAATAATTTAATTGTTTTATTCTCTTGGAAGCAATATCTTCCTATTGAATTTTGAAATACTTCTTAACTAAAGTCCATGTTTAATTTCTAAAATGTTTAATAAGGAAATATAAGACATAGAAGGAAACTTAATTAATTTTATGAAGCTTATTATGTTTAGAAGTACCCTTAAAATCATGCAAATTGTGTGGACTTGGCAATGTCAAGACTTCAGTTGGTTCATTAGTTAATTTTTATACCTTCAAGTTGTATGAACATTTGTATATATTTCATACTATCAACCCTCCTCTTGATAGAAGACTGGCCCCTGCTTCTGGCTAAATGCAATAGTTGGTATCAATTGTACACCAGCAATTTCATTTTCATTTTCAAAGGTTCATTTTCATTTTCAAATGAAAATAATTTCATTTTCAAAGGTTTCAGAAAAGAAAAAGAAAAGTTCTTTCTTATTGTACCAATAGTATATTATGTGATATATGAACATATCAATTACTATTTCAAGTAATATTCTAGCAAGACTGCTAAGAAAACAGCTTTATGCTCCTCTCATTTCCTCACTAAAAGATACATTAGTTTCTTCACGTGTTGGGCAGGTGGTAGATGACAATTATCACTGGAGAGCAATGCGATCTCTGTTCTCTTGTTAATTATTGAATTGGCTTGAACATACCATTCCTTTTGCCAATTACACCTAAAATAAGTCCATTGAAGAGTTTGAGAAAATAGTCCGTATAGTACATACTACAGAAACTAACGTTTTAGTACTTTTGGGTAATGTTATAAGATGTCATGCTTAGAGCTTTAGGAATTATTGTGGGAAATCAATGGTAAAGCCACAATAATCACTTAGAAGCCAAAATATAAATAATTAAAGTAATACAATGATAAATCTTTGTTATATAATAATATATCATCATGTTTTTTACACAGTCTGTTATTTGAAGCCAAAAATATCTTAACAGATATAATTAATGTTGTTCTAAAAAACTAGTAAGTAGAAAAATAACACTTTCATGATTTAGTGTAACTAAGAATAGTTAAATGAGTATTGAACAAACAAAACTTTTGTGCTTTTGTAAATTCTATTGAGGAAGGACTTTCATTAATGAATCTATTATATAAAGGAAAGGACAGTGACAGGTGGCGAGTGACACCATGTTTGCTTTTTTTCCCCTAGCAGGAGATTGTGCCTCTTCTCCCCCAGGAGAGATAGTGGAGAAGGGTGAGACTTGTCTGCACCCTTCTTCTGTGCCTGCGTCAACACATACAACTTTCCACAGTCCCCAATTGGCCCACAGTCTTTGTCATGAGCAAGTAATATTGTCTGTGGGGAAGAGTCTGCAAGCGTGTGCAAACCGGTCTTTTGTCTGTGGCTCCAAGACGTTTTGTACTATGTAGTTCATACCAGGCTTCTAGCCATTCATTAAAGCTTTTTACCTGAATCTTGCCTGCTTTCACTGTGGTCCCATTGTTTTTTTCTGTGCTATGCTCCCTGTAGGGAAGTGCTCGTGTGTATATCTTCCTTTATGTTTTTTCTTAGATGTCAGGTCAGTTGGCTGTCTTTCAACCTCAACTCCCTAATGGGTTCAAAATTTCTTTGCCTGACATTTTTTTTGTGCTAATGTGGGAGTGACACATTTTCTAGGTTTTCACATTCTAACCAGAAGGTAGAAATGATTCTCTCTTTAATTAAGCCAGCAAAAATTTGACACTAAAAGAATGTCAAACAGAAAAAAGACATTTTCAACTTTGTTATTAATACATATGCAAAAGTACTGCATCAAAAGCTCATAAATGCAATCCACTAACAAAAAATAAGAAAAGGTACCACTTTTAATGAGAAAGATAAATACTTATGGCTCTGGATGACCTCCCCAGGGGACTGCTGGAAACTGGGATTTTTCCTCAGCTGTGTTGTACTGACGGGTGGGGAGGGAGATATTCTATGGCATTACCAGCCCAAGCCTCCATCTTCTCTCATCCCCAGGTAGTTACTTTTATGGTACTGAGATCTGCCGTACAACATTGTACCTGTATTCAGTAATATTGCATTGTACATTTAAAATAATGTTGGTAAGATAGATTTCATTTTAAATTTTCTTATAACAATAAAATAAAATTAAAACAATAGCAAATTTAACAATATTCATATGGGAAAAATGCGACACAGGAGAATAAAATATTGTAGATTTATAGCAACCAAAACAACTCAGAAGGCAAAGCCATAAATAATAAAACATAATGTTGTTATAATACTTCAATGAAACATTAATTTTGTTAACAATTCCATTAGGAACAAAACAAAAATGAAGGAAAATTGGAGCAATTTAACTGCATGATGAAATTAAGGAATACAAAAAGAAATTTATGAAAAATGTTGGCTTAAGTAAATGCATTTTTAACAGATGGAGAACGTGCCATTTTCACTGACTGAGGAAGTCAGTGTTGATCTATAGATTAGGTAAGGGAGGTGTGTGTGGGGGCACATGGAGTTGTGTGAAAATTGACAACTATGTTTCTCAAGTATTTTATGGAAATATAGGGGGTCAAGAATAAAGAACTAAATCTTGAAAAAGAAGATAAAGCTAGATATTTAAATTAAAGGTTCTCAAGACCTATTGTAAAACCACAGTAATTAAAATAGTGTGAGATTTAAAATTTTATAATTTTTGGGGGTGGCACCTGTGCCTCAGTGAGTAGGGTGCTGGCCTCATATACTGAGGGTGTCAAGTTCAAACCCTGCCCTGGCTTAACTGCAACAAAAAAATAGTCGGGCATTGTGGAGGGTGCCTGTAGTCCTAGCTACTCAGGAAGCTGAGGCAAGAGAATCGCCTAAGCCCAAGAGCTGGCAATAAAATAAGAGTGCAGGAAGAGATCACATAAATATAAACACCTAATTTCTAACAAATGTGACAGTGATTATAAAGCAGTAGAATTATATTACATTAAATAAAGCTTGTCAATTGATTTTTTCATTTAAATAATATAAATTAACTTTATACCAATCATAATGCACAGAAATAAATAGCTGATTGGTTGCAGCTCTTCATGTAAAAAGGTAAAACTATAAATCTTTGATAGGAAAACATAATAATCATAGCCTTTAGGTAGAGAGAATATTTTTAAACACAAAAATTACTAAATTATTAAGAAAATAATTTTGCTACTTTAAAATGAATAATTTATTTATGATCTACAGATCACACTGAAAGAAGAAAATTGACCCCATAAGGAAGGAAAAGATAATGATAGCATATCCAACAATAAAATAAAAAGAAAATACATTAAAAAAATACCTATTAGCGTAAAAAAGAAAACCAATCCAAATTGATAATTGGGCCAAAGGCATCTATAAACCACAGTGGGGAGAGTCTGAGCATCAGAGGTGTTCAATATTATTAGTAAATAAATGTTCATTGAAATCATGATATAATACCACCATATCTATAACAGATTGGCTAAAATGAAAAAAAAATGTAAATATGAAGTATAGACAAAGATGTAGAATAAAGAGAAATCTCGTTTCTTGTGCATGAAATTGAAGCAAATGCTTTGGAAAATTAGTTGGTATTACTTATTAAAGGTGAACATATTCTTACCTATGACCAAAAAAGTCTACATATAAGGATATGAGGAATACTAAAAATGGTTTTGAGATACACAAAAATTAAGAAATGTGAAATAATTTTTATTACTGTATTTTCTTAACATAATCACCACATTTCATGCACTTTTGCATTCTTGTAAACCATTTTTGCAATACTCTTTCCACTCATTTTTTTGAAGTGGTATAAGCTCACTTTTATAGGCAGGGACAGGTTCCTCTGGCCTAGACAAACTTCTTCCATGCATGCGATTTTTTACTGTGTGGAACTAGAAACAATCACACAGGGTCAGGTTAAGACTGTGGTGTGGATGATTAAGAAGCTAAACCTCCATGGACTTCAGGACCTGAAGGGTGATGTTGGGTGTATGGGTGGATGCGTGGTCATGGTGCAGGATGGTCCCCTGCAGTCTGGTCCTCCAGTGCTATTCTTGAAACTTCCAGAAGACTTTTGGTAGGTGTACTGTTGTGTGCCACTGAGCAGTAACAGTCCTTTGTTCCTCCAGAGAAACAGTTGCAATAGGACCAGTTTTGGAGAAGAAAGTTGCCACGAATTTCTTTTAACACATTTGGGCTGCTTCAGATTTGTTGGAAGATTTACTGAGGGAAAAAAATTAACCCACGTGCTAACTGACACATATTCTGGATCAAAACATTAAATCCAGATTGCATCATCATTAATGTCACAGACGTGTCTGAACTTCCCTCTCTCAAACCTGACCAGAGTTTAAGTGTGCTTTTCCTTGTCTGTCAAAGTGAGGCACCCATTGGAATGAAATTTTTCTGAATCAAAGATAAGAGTGCAGAATTTTGGGCACTGCTAGTGATTAAATCTGTACTGCCACTTCAGTGTCCTTAAGTGTCACAAGATTGTTTTTGCCAACCCTTTTTTTCCATAGTGGCAATGTTTTCTTCAGTCACTGTGGTCACCAGATGTCCACCCCCTCCTCATCTTTCAGTGAAGTTCAGACTCTTGTAAATTCTAGATACCACAGAAAAAAATTTGCACAGGAAGGAGTAAGGTCCCAACAAGCCCACTGCAAGCACTCCAGGCTTTGAAAAATTCCTTTAACTCACTTTTAAAATCATAGAAAATCATTGCACAACAGTGCTCTTTTCCAAGCTCCGCAGCTGAGGAAGACTGAGTGAGCAGAGGGAAGCAAATGAAGCCCTTCCGTGAAGCCCCCAAACCCAGCAAGTTGGAACTTACATGGGTGAATCATACAGAGGCTGCTGTCCATTGTATTTCTTGGAAGTGAAATAAATAACAGACCATAACCTAGTCTGTCCCAAAACTTTTGTAGTGACCTTCATTTAGATGTTGTAGTTTGGGTTGTTCTGCAAGTAGATAACAAGATGAAATTAAATGTGGAAATGGAGCTTAGGGTATGAGAAGTTTATTGAAATTAATACAGATAAAGGAGAGAGGAAGGAAATAGATTTGGCAGAAGTAGAAATAAAATTGCAAAGCAAATTTGGTAAAGTCCCATCCAATCCTAAAAGCTCTGGAGGAAGAGACTCCTGCCAAAATTGTCTCCTGAAAGGTTGAAATAGTATAGGTCTCTATACCTCTACCTTACTTCACTCAGATACCAGGTGCAGGCTCCCTAAAAAGGGTATGACCACAGGCCAAGCAGCCCTCTGTGCCAGGAGGAGATCTTGAAGCTGGTGGTTATTTGTTGTCAAAGACCTTAAAGCTGGCCACACATTCTTCCTGCAAACAGGGTGGTATAACTCGGGGTCTACTGAAATATTCAGTAGAAATAAATGCACATATTCACATGCCCACATACACGTATACTTATAAAATAGTATTTATAACAATACTTTATATTATATAATAGTAAAAGTATTATAACAATGCTTTATATTATATAATAAAAAAACTGGCTAAATCCAAATGCTGACCAAATGGGAGTGAATAAATACATCCCAGTATATTTAAGCACAAAGCATTAATATAATTACCTATTAAAATATGGATGAATTTTACAAACATAATATGGAGACAAAAAATCTAGACACAGAGTAAATTGTGTGTGATTCCATTAAGTAAACTAACTTTGTCATTAGGAACTTGATAATGAGGAGGTTGTTTGCTGAGATGTACAGAAGGGGCTTTTGTCATTTTGGTAAATCTTATGCCTTGATTTGGGAGCTGATTATATTAGGGTATCTACTTTGTGGAATAGAGTTCTGCACTTATTTTATTGAACATCTTTCCCAATACTTTTTTATAAAGATTTTCAAGAACCCCAAATTATTGAAATGATTTTACAATGAAAAATGGTCCATCACCTCTATTATATACTAGTCTAATGATATTTGTCTTTCTTATAATAAACTATTTCAGTCACAATGTTGAATAAGTTTTATATTGTATTTTATAAATTATATATGTCATATATTCTTATTTAAAATTTGTTATCAGTTATTATTGGGTATTCTTGGGACCTTTTTATTTTCCATATTTTTTTCTCTCTCTCTTCCCCTGCACGTACACACATACATACACACAGTGAGCGTAAAAGCATATAAACACATTTCGCATGCTACCTATTTCATTCACACACGTATATACAGATTTCTGAGTCTCAGAATTGTTCTTTATACAACACCCTATATTGAAAGTGAAATGTAGAATATAGTTAATGATCTAATTTATCAGAATGTTCGGATAAATAATTCAATTTTTTAGAGGTACATTAGAAATGCATTTATAAAATGATTTTTGTGAAGTGAAAGCAAAAGAATATCTGAAATAATGGAATATGACTAAACACAGCATTCTTCAGTGATGCCATATGAAGGCTGCTATAGGATGAGAATTACAATATTGTGATATAACTGAAGGGCAAATGGTTTAAATTCCTCGTTTTATTTCTTGGTTCTGTGGAGGAAGGAAGAAATACAATGAAAGGGTGTTTGAAAGCTTAGTGCTCAATAACAGTCAAGGGTTTTTAAAACGATGCCTTATGACAGTGTTATTTGTCATCTAGGCTTATCTTGAATTTTTCCAAATTGTTTGTAATAGAATCAAAAGGCACTTACTAATAATCCACACAAATAACTAAATACAAATTCCAGTGTAGTGAATCATGTCACAGACAAGTACTCCTGATAATACATGTATTATCTCACTCTCTCCTTTCCATTACTCTGTCAGCTATGGGAACAAGACGCTTTAGTTCTTCAAAGCTTCACAGCGTGGCTTCCTTTGCTTCAATTGCTGCAGATACCCAGCTGTCCAAAACTCTTCAATTATTTATTTGTTCTTTATTTATCTTTATCTTAGCAGAGCAGCGGCTTGCTATCACACATCTTTTTTTAAGTTTGAACGATCACAAAGCTCATAATACATCTTTGGGAGCGATCTGGCTAGACTAGTTAAAAGGAGTGAAATTTTTCAATCAATGAGAGCACACTAGTACTTCTTTTAGGAAGTTGTTCAAAAATATTTTAAATTGAAGCTGTCATAAAAAAATTTTGATGACTTACTTGGAGGAAAAAAATTGCAAATTAGACCCAATGTTTTGTTTTTTATTTTGTTTTTGTTCAGAGAGATATACCTTTTACATAAACTCAGTCTAATAAAAGTAATAATTGAAAATGTTCTTTCAAAATATGCACTAATATGTTTGGTGCTACACAGGATATCAACATCTGTACAAATATAAATTAATGTATCTATGATAAAAATAAAGCTGTGATGAGACATAAAATATTTCTTCTATTTTTGATATTAATTATTTTATGTTTTCTAAATTTAGTAGTTCTTACTATAGATAAAATATAGGAAACATTTAAATCAGGTAGTTATAGTTTCTGAAAAATGAAAACATGCACTTATGGATTCTCTTTATAGATGGTACTCTGAACCACATAGAATCTATGATATTTTTAAATGCAAACATTTTTGAAAGCTATGTCATACCCCAAATACATTCACAGTGGTCCCTTTAAAGTTAGTGAAACTTTCATAAAGTCTAACATGCTTCAAGTCAGATGATAGACTTTTTAAAAAGAATGTGTATGTCACAATTATGCTCAACTACTAATCACAATACATGTGTTAGTCCAAAACTTGGGAGGATGCTGGGCAGTGCCTGTGGCTCAAAGGAGTAGGGCACCCAGCCCCGGCCAAAAACTGCAAAAAATAAAAAAACTTGGGACAATGCTGAAGACAAGTATCTTTTCATATTCAAAGTGGAAATCTCGTATTGTTTATTGCTGAGATCAATTCAGGCTCTCATAGTGAGAGATTTCTTTCAATAGCCAAACCAGCTGTTCTGTTGTTTAATAACATATTAGGTACTTGTACTCATATTACATTTTCTGAGGTTTGAGAACTTAATGTAAGGTTTCAGTTTGCCATCAATTTTTTTACCCTGGCTAATTTATGGTAAAAAATATTGAGAACTGTTCACACTTCTCCTTTAGACAATCTAAATTAAGTCCTGAATTAATCTAGTTATGAAACAAAAGATAAGATAATTGATAGATCATTAAAGCTGATTATCACTAAGGGTGTGATAAGCAATCTCAGTACAATTTTATTAAAAAATCAATTCAATGCATACTCATAAAGTGTCCTTATTTAATTTATAGTTTTATTACTTGCATAAGGTTGTCCAGTCGGTAATAGATTTGTGAGATTTAACCCCATTCTCTTTACACCCAAACTCTCAATTTCTTTTCTTTGACTTGTTCCTTGTATAAATTGACACCATTCAGCAAGCATTGTGTTTCAACTCAAGTAGAGCAGAATAGAAAATATATATTTTTTTATTAGTAAAGATCATTATAATATCATATTAAGACATAAACATGAAATAATATTTTGTTAATGAAATAATAGTATGTTAACTTAAAATAAGCTATCTAATATTCTTTAATTGAAATCTCATTAAGTATTACTGTTTAATGTACAGCTAACATCTAGGTTTGTTAATTGGACAAGATATTTATTCTATTTTCTTTATGTGGCTAATGCTACCAACTTCACTTCCGTATCAGCCTATTCAGCTCCTCAGAGCCCTAATTGCCATTCCTTCATCTGTCTTTAACTCTCCCTTTTAGAAATCTTTTTCTTTGTACTCATTTAAAGTGTACTGAAGCCTACACACTTGTGACACACCCATGCACCCAAACACACAACACACAAACACACAAAAACTTCCTCATACCTCTGCTTCCTAAGCTAATAGATGAATTCCAATCGAATGACATTTCTTGGTTCACCAATGACACTGTTGTTGTTGATTCCAATGATAGTATTTTAATCTATCATTTCTGCTATAAGGGACATCTCTTTTTCTTTTCCTTCCTCTGTGAATGCCCCCATGCCTTCAGTGACAAAACACTCTGCCTTAAGCATTTTCTCCTAACATATGAGTATGTCACCTCAGAGTCAGATTAGTTGAATATAAACCCAGGTTTTATTTATAGGATATTAGAAGTTTTTAACTTTTTCCCCACAGTTTTCTCATTTAGACATTAAGGAAACAAATAACCACTTGCTTCTCTGGGTTCCTCTGTGGAGTGAATAATATATGGATAACATAGGAAAGATACTTATTCTAAAAATTAAGTGATTTGACGCACCTAAAGCACTTATGCATATGTATGACATATAATATGAGCCAGAATTTTATTATCACCAGTTAAAGTAGTATTACTATTGCTCCTTTTAATCGTCTTTTACTTCTGATGGTTTTGACTTAAAGCAACTATTCTCTTTTTTCTTTTAAATTTATTTTATTTTATTTTTAAAAGTAAAAAAAAACTCTGTCTCACTTTGTTGCCTTCAGTAGAGTGCTGTGGCATCACAACTCACAGCAACCTCCAGCTCTTGGGCTTAGATGATTCTCTTGCCTCAGCCTCCCGAGTAGCTGGGACTACAGGCACCCGCCACAACGCACGGCTATTTTTTTGTTGTTGTTGCAGTTTGGCTGGGGCTGGGTTCAAACCCACCACCCTCAGTATATGAGGCCGGCACCCTACCCAAAGAGCCACAGGCGCTGCCCAGCAACTATTCTCTTTAAACCAGGCAGGACAATACTCTGGGTGACTTTTTTCAACCCAATTCTCATACTTTCTCACTGTTATTCTCAAGAATAGCTGTAGAATGTGCTAAGAATGAAACATCTTGAGATAAGAAAGAGCTGGCTGAAGTGGCCTAGTCTTTGTTACAGTCTCTCTGTGGAAACTGGATGCCCTTCAACACTGTATTCCTGTAATTCCCCTAGCCTAGCTGTATAAAACTCTGGGCTGGCTGCTTTTCAGGATTTTTCAGCTGTAATGCAAGTAGGTCACATGCAGATGAGACTCCATCCACCTCAGACAGCTGTCCTGAGCCTTGGGAGACTGGCTCTCAATGGATCCTAGGCTGCTCCTTGTCTATGAGTAATCATCCCACATTGTGGGCTATGCTATCGCACCTGACTCAGATTCAGTTGATAACCAGCGCACAGCGAATCTCCTTCATAACTCTAAAACATTCTAGTCCCTCAGGAGTTTTTGATAGACATTTTGTCATCTCACAATTCCATATTCTGGAATTGCATCCTCCATTACTATGCATTCACAGTTACTATCTGATGCCTATAGAATCTGTGTCTCAAATTTTGCAACTAAATTTCATGTGTATTTATCAAATTAAACTCAAGACTTTTTTCTCTTCTTGAAGATCATAAAACATAAGTAAATAAAACTAAAATTTAATTCATTTGTTTATTGCTAAATTTGTATCATTTTGTGTGTTTCATGGCCCATGCATATATCTGTATGTGTGTATAGGTACCGTTTCATTTTCTCTCTCCCAATTGCTGATATTTTGGTTTATCCATAAATAGTAGTTAATCTAGGTTACCATACAATTTATTGAGTTATACTATCACATATGCCTTCCTAATATATTCACACAGAAAAGCGAAACTGATTCACATAAAAGCCAAATTTTATCACTGCATCAATTTTCTTTAAGCTTTTAAAAATCTCTCAGGACAATATATACAATTCTTAATCATGAGTTTTTAGGATTTGTACTTGGTGAAATATGCAGCTAACACTGTCTGCCTTACTAATTCCATACTTTAATTATGCTTTTTGCCAGCACATTGGGCCCCATTTTCTCATTCTTCAGGACATTGCAGTAGATATGTATTTTTTTCTGGATTGTAGTCACAAACTACCATGGTAAATTAAAAATATAGTTATGATCCTATGGCAGTAGCCCTGAACTTTCTCTAACATAACTTATTGACTGTTATTTTAATAATATTTTTATTTGCTATTTTCCTTTAATCTTTAAGCCCTGTATTTTGTATATATAGAAAGTACTTGGCATTTAGTAAAAATTAAATGTATATGATATGTGATATTTAGATTAGGATCACTGGATTTGAGTCTAGATTTACACAACTGCCATGCCAATTAATCTTTCTATAATTGAATTAGCCAAGCCATAAATTGGAAACAATAAAACATGATCACAGAGGTTTGTGAGAAGTTAGTGATAAGATATATTAAAGTAAATTTGAATAGAATCAAGTAGTTAGTATGCACTATGTAGTATCAAAATTATGAAATGAATAAATTGTGTGAAATTATATCAAATACAAGGCTAAATTAATTATAAAAATAATTTTTCTTGGAGGTGAAACTATATCAGAATTCATTTTATGACACTGACATCTAAGCATAACAAATAAGTGGCAGAAAATATAGTAAATTAGAGAAAACATTTATATGTTAAAAATTAAGTTTTCTTTTTAATTCTCTGTTTAATTGTAGCCTCTTCCTGGGAAAATTATTTAAGCTCTCTGAAAGCCAGCTTGATTAATTTGCTCTGTACATCAAGGGTGACACCAAGACAGTAAGTAGCAGTGGCAACCATTTAAAAATGATGAGGAAAAAAAATAATGCTTGTTTTGCCCTAGTATACTACTTAAATGCTAGTTAGATGCTTCTTTTTTCATATTAAAGTTCAGACCAGCAAAGAGTTGATGCTAAGTTTGGATTTGGTCAATGATGAAATGTCATTCTTATATTTAAAGTTGGCAACATTTTAAGGTTTGAATATTTTTGAATTTTCCTTACGAAATTACATAGTCATTACCAATTTTAGGTCTAAAATTGTCTGTTTGATTCATATTGGCTTGGGAAATAACAACATAATTAGATTTACACAATTTTAAGTCATGAATCTTTAAGAATGCTCAGGAGAAAGTATGTAGGCTGAATTTCTAAAGTTCTGGATCACCTCTAAGTTTGTTCCAAGAATAAATAGCAATTATTTCAAAAGGCAACCTTTGTTACTTTCCTTCATTCTCATAGGACACACAAATGTTGTCTCCAATATTCCCCCTACAAACATTTCCACTAGTTGGCCTCTATCAATTTCATATTTAATCCATGGGGGATGAAATCAACTTCTCATTTTCTTATGGACTTTATAGATGAATTATATTTACCACATACATTATTTTCATTTAGTAAGATTTATCATAATGCTTTTTCTTCTATATTCCAAGACGGTGGCCAGAGTTTTTTCTTGTAATGCTACTAAATACACTTTCTCTCAGGCTAGGGCCCAGATTTCTTAAAATTAATAGTTTAGAATATGGCAAACTATTTTTTATTCTACCTTGAATATTGTCTCTAATAAAAACATTGTGAACATATTTGTCATTCTGACAAGTTCTTATGAAAATTTCTATTTTCTTTAAAAATTTCTTTTTTAATATAAGATATAAAATTTCTTTTTTAATAACAAGATACTAAGCATATCTTGAGAACAGATCAGTGATACGTTAATTATTTTATAAAGTCCTGATCTTGACCAGCTTACTGTATTTTCTCTTAAAATTGCTAGGTTTTTTACTCTACTTTTGGCTCTGATAAACCTAAATATGATATTTTTCAGAGGCTCAACCACTTTAATGTGTATATATATATGTAGGCAAGTTCTGTATTAAAAAGATAATCATTCAGTTAAAGTAGAAAATACTGACAAATTTAATATTATTTCTGATACATTGAATATTTTTAATTGAATTATTATACTAACATGAATTTATAGGAAATAATACACATAGTTCCCTTTTATACTTCTACACTTTGTTCATTTTCTCCAAATGGTAATATTTTGCAAATTGTAATGTAGTATCAATCACAACCAGGAGATTGATATTGATAATGTAGAAATATCACTTAGATTTATAACTCCATTTTACTTGTACTGATGTATGTATATGTAAATTACCTTTTTTCATTGAACTTCATTAATTCCCTAAAAAGTCATCCGTGCTGTTGAATGTGTTTGTATTTTGTTCCTTTTTTAATTTTTGAGTAGTATTTTAGAGTCCCTCATGTGAAGGAGCCACAATTTAACCACTTGGGTATTATTATTGACATTTTCAGTTATAATAAACAAAACTGTTAAGACACTCGTACAAGTTTTTATGGGAGCACAATTTTCATTACTCCAAATTAAATGGCCAAGAGTGCAATTGCTGGGCTATGTGGTAGTTGTGTGTCTAGTTTAAAAAAACAAAAAACAAAAAACAAAACTGCCATTGTTTTTTAAAATGTATCATTTTACTTCCTGACCTGAAATATATGAATTGTCCTATTTTTCTACATTCTTACCAACATTTGCTGTTATCATACTTGTTTAAGCCATTGTGATAGGTGTGTAGAAATGTCTCAATGTGGTATTAATTTACCCTTACCTGACAGCTAATAACATTGAACATGATTTCAGGGTTTATCTGAAGTCTGAATTCTGAATATTCTCTTTAGTGAAATGTCTACCTACTGATACCTTCAGTCCATTTTCTAACTTATTTGCTGAAGTTCATTTTTTTTTTTTAACTATTGACTTTTGTGTCATTACTTGTTCTGCTAGTTTTTGTAGATGTTATCAATTGATAGTTTTCAATGAACCAGCTTTTTATTTCACAATACAAAGTGACAATACTTTAACACAGCTAACATTTAGGATTGCCCCCTCATCCTCCCATTTCCCAGGCATGAATTTGTGTATCCCATATTTGGGTCATCCCCAGATTGCCTACAGAGAAAAGCGTAGCCTCTAGGCACACACACATCCTTTCTCTTGTTTTCTTGTTCAGTGTCCCATTCGTGGGGACGGAGGCATTGGCATTCACCAGCCGAACCTCACTGATGGCATTGTTACCTGAGGTTTCCCCCATGCAGCCTCTCCTGTGTAATATTCTTCATGAAGCCAGTGCACAAAAGGCTAACTCTATTCCAGCCCTTGTTCTCTTCATCATTGCTAAAACACTTACCATATAAATAATCAAAGAAGTTTAGTGTATCAAAGCATGTGCCCACCAAGCTTTTGTTAGTCATGGGTAGGACATTTTACCTTAACATCAGTGTAGTTAAAATATGGTAAATTTCGATTCCTCCCCCTTGGTGGGAGGTAGATCTTCACTCAACAAACCGGGACATTGTTGGTGTACTACGTGGAATTAAGAATGGTGAAATAGCATCCACTGCCCCTGAGATAGCCACTCTGGTCAGTGAAAGAGAGAGATGACGGATTGCAGATCCAACAGTGGTCACATTTTTCCTAATAAGGCATTATCTCAACGGCCTTCTGTTGACTTATGCTTGTAGAAGATCCAGGTTAAGAGGTTACCTTCTGACCTTTCTGCTTTCTTGGGGTCTCAGGTGTTTTCTACCTATTGTGTAGGAGTTGAGCTGAAATGATGTAGTCATCTGTCTTGAATCAATGCACCATCATACTAACAAGTGAACCCACTACTGTACTATAGTTAAAGTTACTTTAAGTTTCTTCTGGGACTTTCCAATGAACCACTCAATCAATAAGCTCTCTGAGTACAGCCTTGTTTAACTATGGGATATTCCAAGAGTGAGCCTTAGGAAAACACGAATCTGGTTCTTTTATTCACTACTTTAAATCCCATTAGTGTCTTGTGAGCTCTACTGGAATAAATTATATCAATTTGCATGCCTAAACTATTTTGCGTTTATCCCCAACTCATCTCTAGTCTCATTTCTTCACATCTCCCACTTCTACTCATGTACATTGGAGCTTACACAGTTACTTGCAATTCCACAATATTCTGTATTCTTTCTCATGAGAGTACTCTGCACAATTCACTTTATCTCACTAATACAACTTGTCAGTTATCTCCCCAATATAAGAAATACTTTCATTTTAAACTCTATTTCCTATGAGCAGCCTTTTGTTTCTTCAGTGTAAGCATTAGCAGTCCATGGTCTCAGTATAGCTCGTAAGGTAATGACTTTTTGAAGTTTCAAATTATTGAAAACAATTTAAAAATGATATTTTATGATGTGTAATAATACATAAAATTCATTTTTTAGTGTGTTCATATAATGTTTTTAGTGGGACTCAGTCAAGATCATTCATCTATATATTGTCTGTAGATGTTTTCTTACTGCAGTAGAAGAGTTGAGCAGCTACAACAGAAAGCATATAACTGTCAAAGCCTAAATTATTAACTGTCTTGGCCCTAGCAAAGTTTGCTAACATTCACTCTAAAGTATTCCATAAAGATATATTTGTTTTATATTTTATTGTAATTTTTATGTTTATTTGTTTGTCTCTTAGTCACAATTTTGAAAAATTATAGTGTTCCAGAAAACAAGAACTATGACATTCATAATTAAACCTTAAGAACTGGCAAAAAAAAACACACGAAAAAGATGTAGTCTCAATTTTCAAGCAAGTGGGGAAGGATGTTTTCTTCTTTGTTAAATCTCTTAGCTTCCAGCCCAAGAATTGACTGTTATTCATTTTTATCTTATTGTTTTCTTCCTCTTCACTTGCTAAACATTAATGAAGTAATCTCAAGTGTCTTAGTTGAGTGATGTGATAAATATGAGCTTTTTTTTTCAGCCACTCTCAAAAAGTGGAATGGCTTTCTAAATTATAACGAGTCACTTAATTAATGGCAATAAATTATCAAACGAGTGGATACTTTGGTTTAATTACATATCTTCATTAACTTCTTTTGGTGCTTTTCAAAATAAGAGTTGCACATTCTTGCAAATAAATGCATAAGGTGTCTTCCTTGGTTGTTTAGTTTAGGAAGAGTTAATAATTCCAATATTTATTCAAACTGGAAAATATTTTGGACTCAAAAAGAACAGAGAAGGGACATTTTGTGTTCACAGTTCGAAAAATAACATGTAAAATTATCATTTATCAATAATTTAAATTTTAAAAATTGCCATATTTGAAATATTGGCAAAGGGAAGTTATAATTAACATTTATCTTTTTCATTATGGTGGTAAGTAAATCAAATATTAATATGAATAAGTATTTATTGGCTGTTACCATTATATGAATATAGTACTTATGTACATAACCTTTATTATATTATAAAGATGCACAGGTTTAATACTTTGAAAACTAGTAAAATTGTTTTGGTAACATTGTGTTGCAGAGAGTCACATTTCATAAACCTTTATAAAATTGCAATTACTCATGTCATTTGGTTTTCATGCTGATACTAATAAATTCCCACTGTAAAAGTTTTCAAGTATTGTGTTTTGATGGTGTAAGAACCTGTAAGTTGCAGCAAAAGATGGCAGATTTGAAAAAGGAATTCACCTCCATGTTGTTCTGAAAGACCAGAAAATGACATTTAAAAATTCCTAAGGCATGAAATGTGAAGAGGAATACAATTTGTAGTGATACAATTTTGAAAAAAGAAAAAGAAAAATGGATTGACCTAGAGTCCTCCAAAAGACCAGCCATGTTGGGGAAAGTAAAAAAGCAATATAATTTGTGCTAAATAAGCCTAGTAAATGCTCAGGAATTGGTGATGCTCATACTGCTTTAGAAAAGAGTTGAAGTAGAACAGAAGCCAGAAAGATCCACTAAAAGTCTGTTTCAGAAGCAACAGGTTTATCAGATTCTGCTTTTTGTTCTTTAGTCCAGTTACCCAAATAAATTGCCTTTCCACTATTTCATCCATCAAGATTCTTTAAAGGGCAAAATAATAGGAGGCAGTGAGGGTAGAGTACCATGTAGAAACCAAAAGTTTACATACTGCCTATTGACACCCTGGATTTATGCTCCTGAATGGTTTCACAAACCCTGGCAAACAAGCCTATCCGTTTCTGGCAAGGAATTTTAAGGTTATTTTTCACAAAGGGAAAACTTCAACAGGCCAAGAAAAATAGCCTGTGCCTTAGCATACATCACGGTCTGTTGGACTCAGTTCATTTTTGAACAGTTACTAAGTATTTGATTTTAGTGATGTTCCTCCAGAGAAAAAGAGGACCTTTTTTAATGGTATAAAACTTTATAGTCTTGCAATTACCATACAGTCCGTTGATTTTTTTTAAACTCTAAGACATGTTATGTAGTCTTAGTGATCTTAATTTTCTTACATTTTTTTTTTTTTTTTTTTTTCCTAAGACAGAGTCTCACTCTGTTGCTCATGCTAAAGTGCCCTGGCATCAGCCTCGCTCAAGCAATCTCAAATTCCTGGGCTCAAGTGATCCTCCTGCCTCAGCTTCTTGAGTAGCAGTTACTTCAGGCATACACCATCATGCCCGGCTAATTTTTCTATTGTTACGAGAGATTGAGTCTCACTTTTGCTCAGGCTGTTCTCAAATTCCTGAGCTCAAAAGATTGTTGGTTCTTGGCTTTCAGAGTATTACGATTACTGGTGGGAGCCACCACACCCTTTCCTGTATCTTGAAACATTTCTCTATTTTATTATTCCTGTAATTATTTCATCATTGTAAACCAGCTCTTCTAACCATGTCACAAGTTTTACACTTGATCTTAGCCAAAAGGCTGAGAAGCGATACAAGTCTTAAATAATAAGAAAATGGAAGTACAGTATGTCAAGAACGTTGGTACAATAGTGAAATAAATAATCACTATTTATCACAGTACAATTATTCTCATCATATTGTAGTCTTTTCTTTGTATTCATTGAACATTGTTTAGAATTCATATTTTTAATTTTTTATCCATGTTATCAAGGGAAAAAGCTGAGATATTTCAAAATCGCCCAACTCAAAAATGTAAAGACATAAACAGCTACATTCTAGACTGTTAATGATAATGGTAAAATTAATTACATAAGTAAATCACAGATTGTGTACTCATACTTCAATATTATATATTAATTTCCTTATTAATGAATAACTAATATATTTCTAAAAATAAAAATACATAAAATTTTCATTAAATTAACATGTAATTCCCCTTAACATATTGCAAAAACCTGGAACATTCTGTTATGCTGCAAGGATATGTGACAGAATTCTTTATTTTTGACAATGTCTGGTTGCCAGATTTACTGGATATAATTTGTAAGGCAACAGTGCTGAAGGAAGCGTGTGTGCAAAGGTGAGTAATTGGAATTAAAAATTACGTGGACACTGTGGAAATCAGTTCAATCCTGTTTTAAACATATACTTAGCATATGATTTAGTAGTCCTGCTGCTATGAATTTATCCTAAAAGTAAAAATGAGTATTCTCACAAGCACTTGTTCTTGAATGATTTTAGCAGCTTTATTAGTAACAACTTAAAACTTGAAACAATTTTGGTACAGCCATTTATTTACTATTGCTCAGCAACAAAAAGAAATGGCCTCCTGATACATGTCAAAACCTGAGTAAATCTCAGAGATACTCTGCTAAGTGACAGAAATCACAAAACAATTCAAAGTTATATCCAATTCTAGAAAAGGCAAACGCCCCAGACACAAAGATGTTTTGCAGTAGCATAAATACTAGGGACGTAAAAAATAAACACCTTAGGATATAATCAGATTAAAATAAGTTGCTTCAAATATTCTCCCAGTCTTTCAGTTAACTAAATCAGTGTTATTTAAGCAAATGATAGAGCAAACATTCTACTGTACACTAGACACATCATAATAAGTGAAGGAAATCAAGCCATTTGACTCAAAAATATAACTCATTGGTACAAAGAGTATTTTGAATTAAAGGTGCTTAGAGATCAACCAGCTCTTGGAAGGGGCTTTCCCTCTATCTATATAATCAGGTGGACCCATCAAGGAAAATTTGACTTGTCCCCTCTGTTATCACAGCATATGGTAGAAAAGAAAATGAAGATTCAATCAGACTTGGCCCAAATAATTTTAAACATAGCAATTGTCTCTCTGGTTAGTTTACAAATCAATCTGTTCCCCCATCCATTCCTAGCAAACACTTATTTCCCCCAACAAAATTACCTATATTCCTCATCTTTCCTTTCCTTCTAAAAGGAGTATATAAAAATATTTGGATATCCAGTAACCACCAGGATATCCAGTAACCACTCAGTGATTCCTTCCCCGTGCATGGTAAATACACCTTTCCCTCTTATTAATCTGCCTAATTGCGAGTTGGTCGGCAGCTTTCAGGGTAGAAGGATAGTTTCTCCTCACATTACAGAATCCCTACCTGGGCAGTACACCAAGAATGAAGGATACAATTGCATCTGTCTCCACATTCTGGTCAGGGAAACCCAGGCCCAGATTAGCACACGTGCCACAGTGCTATTCTTACCAGTTGGCCCAATTTGAGACTCAGTATGGTCTGAAGAAAAGTTGATGGCTGTACTCAGACTAATGAATTAAAAAAAACCACAAATTTCAAATACATAATTCACTTCAAAGAAATAACTCAGAATAAAATAAAATAAAGATAAATAAAAATAGAAGACTGAGAATTTAGCAAGTCTATGTAAATGAAAATACACTGCTTTTGTCAATATAATTTCCCGAAAGCATAACCAAAGATTATATGATGTAATGCATATAAAATGCATAGAACAACACACAGAATATGGTAAGTGTTCATGATGGGGTCGAAAAATAATACAGTATGTTCATATCTACTATGGTCAAGGACCCCTCAGAACAGATATGTGTATTAACTATTAGTACAAATAGGGGACAGTAGCCCGTAAGTCACTATCCAAATTATGCATATCAAGTTAGATTCAACAATTATACTTATAGAAATAGACCTCCTTGCATATTCAAAATAGCCAAAATGCAACTATTCATATAATAATTTTAACATTGTATATAAGAAAAATTTGGAAAAAATTAAAATTTAAATGTCCACTCAGAGGGTGGCGCCTGTGGCTCAGTGAGTAGGGCGCCGGTCCCATATGCCGAGGGTGGTGGGTTCAAACCCAGCCCTAGCCAAACTGCAAAAAAAAAAAAAAAAAAAGTCCACTCAGAGACATAATTAAATTGTTAATTATATGCATAATGTAGATTATAAGAAGGCAGAGAATAATTCATTGCTATATAAAATAGAAAATTATATAACTAATATAACTATGTATATTAAGTCAATAAAAAAGGTAATATAAATGCTATGTATTTTTTTTCACATTTTTTCTATGCGAATGTATGATGAAATATTATTATAGATTTATGGGAAATGGTTTTAGGTAATTATAAGAATAGGAAATATGAAAGGGCAATCTTTTGTTTATTTATTTGTACTTCTACTTATAAAGTTTATTACTTTTTATGTAGCATGTTATTCTATTTCTAATATGAATAAATAAGATCTCTAACTAGAGAATATTAAAACAAGAAAAGATTTTATTTGCAAGAGCAACAAAAATATAACATATAGATCATGTTGACAATAGAAATTTTAGGATATATGAAAACTACAATCTAGGCTGGCACCCGTCTCATACTTAGTAACTATTTAAGCTTTAATTTCTTTATATATAAAGCATAGCAATTTCAGTTTTATTATACCTTTATCAGGATTCATAATTCAGATAACAATTGTAAGACTTTTAGTCTCATATATAATATATATGGAAGTACTCACTCAGTAAATGTCAATTATTAGTATAACTTTTAAAAACCAAACTAAGGACAAAAGATGAGATTTAACTAAAGTTGATGCCATTTTCATAATGAGTATTGTAAACAAATGATTTACTTTCTTAAGACTTTATTCAATTTCACAGCTTAAAAAATATCAGCACATTATTGTTTTCCCCATTTATTAGTGTTAACATTTACTTTTTCAGAAAAATTTTAGTCTTACTTTGCTATGTATTACCGATTACTGAATAAGCATATTCCGACCTTAATTTCATTTTTTTAGCTTAAGGTATGAAGCTCTAAGGAAATACTGTAAACTATTAATATTTCCTTCAGTATCTTTTCTAATTTATTATAACATGAGAATAAATAATCTTTGGATTGCCATGTATATATTTCAAATTTTGTTTTATTATTGAACTTTTATTCCAATACTTAAATATTATATTTCCAAAGATCTGGAAGTTCAATAATATTATTTACAGGGAAAGATCATTTTGTCTCTATCTATGTAGCTTCATCGTTTTTAGAACACTAGTCAAAACTTTTTAAAAAAATTAACAATAGTTCTATAATCAAGTGTCATCTTCATGTTGTCCTATCAAAAATTCTTGGAGTCAATCTTGACTATTCTTTTTTCTCACCCTTCATGGCAATCATTTCATGGTTTCACTGTCAAAATATATGAAGTGAACTGGCCAGTTCTTCCCTGTGACAATATGCCAATTTTAATATTTGTCCACGATAACATTACTTTTGATTGGATTGTTTCAATAGCCTCCTTAACTTCTTCTTTTTTGTATATATAGTATACACTAAATACAGCCATCAAGATGGTATTTTTAGCATTTAAGTCAAATCATTACTCTGGTCCAAATCCTCCTATTCCCTTTCTTTCATTTTCTCTTTTTTCTTTCTTTCTTCTTTCTTTCTTTCTTTCTTTCTTTCTTTCTTTCTTTCTTTCTTTCTTTCTTTCTTTTTTTTTTTTTTAATTTGTTTGCCTCTCATACATATCACAAATCCCTAAATTAGATTATATGTCCTTAAATCATCAAGTCTCTGTTCTCTGACTTTAAGTATTGATATTACCTGTTTTGTTCACCACACTCTAACTATACCTTATCTCCTTGATTTTTAAAATATAAAAATAATATTTTCTGCAATCAATATGCATTTACTGTTTCCTCTGCCTGGTTACTCTTTTCAGATGTGCCTTTGAATTATGAATTGATTATCTTTAAAAACTCTGTTAAAATGCTGGCTTTTGCTAGACACCTTCTCTGCCTTCCTAATTTAAAATAGCAATCTCTCTTTTCAGTCCTTTCTATCTCCAGTAGACCTTGCAGCTACTTTTATAGTTTTATTAATATTTTATTAATTTTTATTAATAATATTTTATTAATATTTCCCCAAAGCATACAGTAGCACTTGACATAGGGCACATCTATTATTTGCGTCATAAAGGCAAGGACTTATCTGTGTTATGACCTGTTATATCCCAGGCCCTGGAAAAGTACCCAGTCTGTGATATACATTCAATAAATGTGTGTTGGATTCATATTTAATTGAGTAAATACCTTAGCTATAAATAAGCATTATAAATATTTACCTTTTCGTACTTAAAATCTGAAGTATGTAGTCTTCAGGATTATACCACTGTGTAGGAATGCCCCGCAGGGATAAAACAGCAACCCCTACGTGGGAGCTGATTGCTACCCCTAAGTGCCTACTAAGTAGGGATGTAGCAGGCACCACAGAGCAGCCAGATGTCAAAGATAGAAGACCTGAGAGGCATGCCGCACAGAAATAAGCCTGATGAACACCTTGCTTCACAATTCGCACTGGGCATATTGGAAAATGTTTAACATAACATACTACTACAGCAAAACTCTATAAAATCCCTACTCAGAATTTCAGCTCAGACCAAGGCCCAGATAACTTAAGACACAAAATTAGCCTTTTATACATTATGATAGTCTTTTCACAACTAAGATAAGTATATTATTAAAAAGTTTTTTTACCCTGTTTTATCTTTTCTTTCATGGGTAAGGAATTTTTCCACTCTGATTTTACTTTATCATTTTCTTTTAAAATTCCTATGCATGCTTATTTTAAATGAGTATAAAACCTACAACTATTTTAAGATACATGTCCTTTTATCTTCTAATACTTTTCCAGAGCAATGTTTTAGTATTCGTTCAATTATGAAAATTTCCAAAATGTTACATATTTTCTAACATTTCATTTTATGTTTAGTTTTGTATTAATTTTTATAAGAAACATATTGAGAGAAGCAGTACATAATATATTTTGCAAAACCTGAAAAAATAGTCAGTGATTTCTAGCACCAAAGGTCATTTATTCTTCTGAGAGCCTAGTGACCTTTCAGTTAATTTCCTATTTTATGGATTTTTATAAATTATTTAGTAAGGTGGGTTATGTTTACAGAAATCAGACCTCATAACTTTAAATTTATCTCAAATCATTTTTGTAAATTATAAGATGAGAAGCTCCTTAAATAATCCATATATTGGTAATAAATATTTGTGCAGAAATAGTAAAATGAGGACAGGGCTTTTGATAATGTTGAATAAAACACTATTTCTGCAGTTAACCTGAGGGCAAATAAACCTTTCAAAAATATAAAGGAAAAGTTCAGCAGGAGCACAAAGCGTGCATTAAGTAAATGTTACAAAGGATAAATGGAAGTGAAGTACCTGAGCTATCCATACTGAGAATTCAACGTCTGTACATGAATTATGTGGGCAATCACAACTATCACAAACATCGTTCAATCTCATTTTGGAATTGTAATGCCCTCAGTGCCTAATAACCATCAAAAGACAGTTGCTGAGTACTTACTATTTGCCAGGGCACAGGCTATTTAAGGGCAACTATGCTATGTCTTCAAGAGAGTTAGCATCACTTACATGCTGGAAAATATGGCTTTGTGGGAAGCCTATTACTATTCCTGACTGGAAAAATCATCTGCTTCTGATTTATCTCCTGAAAGTTTAATCTAAAAGCTTGATTTAATAGAGAGTAATTTACACATGCACACTCACACATGAACACACACGCCACAACCATAAACTAGTTTTGGAAATAGTAAAATATGACACCTACTAAGGAAAAACCCAAACTTTATTGTTTTGTTTTCTAAAATGTCTTAAGGTAATGACAGGTGGATCTGGAGTCTGTTTGTCTTAATTTCCAATTCCAGTTCAGTTCTTAAGGACACGTAGTATAGAATCTTTACAAATGATTTCACCTCTCTGGATTTGATCTTCTAATCTGTAAAATAACATAATATTATTAATATATTGATAGAAGTAAGTTTGTTCCTTATCCATTTTTATTTTATTTTTTATTATTTTTATTTTTTTAATTTTTATTTTTTTTATTGTTAAATCATAGCTGCATACATTAGTGCAATGTTGCTGCTGCTGTTACAGAAATCTGTACATCTTATTTAGGTGATCTCCGGGTACGTTCAGGCAAGGGAAGGCAAAAGCCCAATTTGAATGGCAGGAAGAGGTGACAATATGAGCCATTTCTTCTGTGGCTTTTTTTTCTTTCCTTCTAATGGCACCTCTATCAGAGGTCACAGTTCTACTTGGTCCTGCCTCTCAACAGAGTATTTCTATGATGAAATGGCTCATCTCTGGAGGTATGGAAGTGCAGTTTCTCCCAGTAATTCTATTCTGAGAAAGGGATTGGCTCTCTTCTGGTGCCAATTATTGCACCTCTACCATTTTATTCCTTAGTTCTTTTCAATACCTATGTAACCTGTTCCATGTATTAACATAAGATTTTTTTGTAAGCACTATACTAATTTATCTTTTACTGGCTATACCCTAAATGGTACAGTGATATGCATGAGATAAATAGACATAATCAATTTAGGAGTTTAGCAGTTTGTATAATACAAATTAAAATCTCAATTTATTTTTGTTCTGACTGAAGAAGTATAAAATGGAAATACAATTCTTTTTATTGTAATTCATTTCAGAGCAAAATGAGATTGCAACTACAAACTAAGTTATGAATTTATGCAAGATTATTCAAAAAAACATTTACCCATATACTCGAGTATAAACCGACCCTAGTATAAGCCAACCACCTTAATTTTACCCTAAAAACTGGGAAAGCTTAGTAACTCAAGTATAAGCCGAGGTGGAAAATGCAGCAGCCACTGGTAAATTTCAAAAATAAAAATATGTACCCAAAACAATTACAATAATTGAGGAATCAGTAGGTTAAATGCTTTTCAATATTTATTGCTAAAGAAAAACTGTAAACTA
>CAUYPK010001210.1:0-14542 GCA_963574355.1 Loris lydekkerianus
CGAGGTTGTGATTTGCTTTTTCACAATGCCCACTAATGTGGGTGTCAATTGTGTGACTCTGTTTTAAAATAAATATTTGTGTTTGTGTGTGTTTTCCCCCCCCCCCCCCCCCAGCAATTCCCATCAGAAGGTGAAGTCTATTTTCCACACCATGAATCCAAGCTGATCTTGTTTTGGCAAATAGAATAGAATCACAGGTTCTGCATACACTGTCTTCCTCTCTGCCTTTAAGGGGCCCAAAACCAGCCAGCTCAGAAGCAGGGAAGGAAGCAGGACCTTGCAGAATGAGAGGCCAGGTTGTCAAGACTGCCCCACCAGGCCCAGCTCCTAGCCAGCTGAAAATTCACATAGCCAGCCTACAGGCCCCAATGAAGAATGCATCTTCCTTTAAACCACTATATCTTGGGGTGGTTTGTATCACAACAGTTACTGCTTCCCTCCCCAGTGCCATGCTGTGAGAGGCCTGAGGAGGTCCAAACTCAGTGACAGTCCCAGGCTGGCAAGGAATTGAGGTGTGATGGCAGTACAGCTTGATATGGAAACATTTCTCCATTTTAACAATGATGGGGAAACCCTTTGTAAGTCCCCACCACCAGAGGAGGAATGGCCTTCAGTGGGGCAAAACACACAGCAAGACCATCAAAAATGGCTCGGCACCTGTAGCTTAGCAGCTAGGGCACCAGCCACATACACCGGAGCTGGCAGGTTCAAACCCAGCCCGGGCCTGCCAAACAACAATGACAACTACAAAAAAAAAAAAAAAAAAAAAAAAATAGCTGGGCGTTGTGGCAGGCACCTGTAGTCCCAGCTACTTGCAAGGCTGAGGCAAGAGAATCGCTTAAACCCAAGAGTTTGAGGTTGCTGTGAGCTGTGACGCCATAGCACTCTACCAAGGGCAACATACTGAGATTCTGTCTAAAAAAAAAAAAAAAAAAATCACAAATGTCTCCTACCTAGAGATCATTTTAGAAGTGAAAAGGCCAGCCCATTTTTTCATTGGGGTTTTCCAAAGAATATCTTTATCATTTATACTTATTTTAAAGAGACTCAAAAAAATGGAATTAGAATTATTTGGGGAAAGGTGGGCAGGCGATATGCTCGAACGACCACACCCACCCGCACCTGGCCAGCTGCTTTCGACTGCAGTGAGCCACTTGGAAAAATCTCCCAACCCGGCTGTGTGCACATCCATGGAGATGCTGGCGCAGCAGCATCTTTTTCAGAGGAATTCTTTACATGGAATAGTAAAGTCAGTCTCTTGACTGTGCACGGGGAAGAACTTTTCTCTTAGATTTGCCTGAAGGCAGGTGAGAAGAGCATGGGTAACTTGCAGGCCCATCACTTTATCAGCACTCTGCACAGGGAAAGTGGGTTTCAGGACTGGCCAGCTCCAACATTGCCTGGGGACAATTCAACTCAATGACCAGCGGCAGCCACGCCCCTCACAGGAGGTGGTCGAGCCAAGGCCTGCTGCTCCTCTGGCTCCCACCATACCCTGCATTCGCCATCTTCACTGTTCATGGCCCTGACAGCTACACCATAAACAGCCAGCACAACTCAGGGCCCAGCCCGTCTTCCCAGGTGCAGGACGGTCATCCAGAGGGACTGAGGCAGACTGAAGACTCAAGGCCAGGAGCTGCAGGAGACCAAAAGAAACACAGAATCCCCAATGTACTCAGCCCTACAATGAAACTAATATTTGGCTTTCATAGGAAAGCTATAACCCAGTTACAACCTAAGAATATGGGGAATGGGGAGAGGGAGGGAAGGGAGGGGGGAGGCTGGGCGGAGGGAGGGTGATTGGTGGGATTACACCTGCGGTGCATCTTACAAGGGTATATGTGAAACTTAGTAAGTGTAGAATATAAATGTCTTAACACAATAGCTAAGAAAATGCCAGGAAGGCTATGTTAACCAGTGTGATGAAAATGTGTCAAACCGTTTATAAAACCAATGTATGGTGTCCCATGATCGCATTAATGTACACAGCTATGATTTAATATTAATAAAAAAAAAAAAAAAGAAAAACAGAATCCCCTCCTGCCTTTCAAGGACTCTCAAACCTAAGCCAAGGACAAAGGTTCTCAAGTCAGAAGTTGTACCAGTTGCACAAAGACAAAATATAAAAGAACAACTCCTGAGTTGAGAGGCACTATGGTCTTCTCGGTGCTCTGAAAGATGACCCTTGAGAGCCTCTGTACTGGCTTTTAGAGAGAACAGTATTGAGATACAGGGAAACCAGCCATGAGCTCCTGGGTCTGGGTCTTGGGACAGTGACACGGTGGGCCTCACTGACTTAGGGGCAAGACCGCGTGCCTGCCTCTACTACCAGCAGGCCCCTCCCCTCCAGAGGACACAACCATGTACCAAGGAGACCAGGCATCGCCAGCCCCGCCCTGCTTACCCAGGGAATGGCACTTTGCTTGGCACCAACCACGTGCCAGGCGGTGTATTCTCTCCTGAGAGCCCTGGGCTGAGGCCACCAAGCAAGGTGGACAGTGTTGGTGGCTCTTCCCACAACCATTTTCCAGCCAAGGTCAATCTCCCACTCTCCCGCTGCAGTCACAGTCTGGGCCAGATGCCCTGCTGTGATCATTTTGTGTGTCCTCTTGACAAGGCTGTGTATCCAGTAGTTTGGTCAAAGAGTCTAGATATCACTGTGAAGGTATTTTTTTAGTTGAAATTAACATTTAAACCAGTCATCTACAGAAAGCAGCTGACCTGCCACAATGCAGGTGGGCCTCATCTCATCAGGAGAAGGTCTGAGGAGGAAAGGCTGAGACGAGCAGCAGAGGAAGGCAAACTGCTCCCGACTGCAGCCGAAAGGCTTCCTAGAATGTCCAGCCTGCCCTGAAGATTTCACACTTAGCCCCAAATCACATGAGTCACTTCATTCACTGATGCACACATATATACTGTTTGTGTGTCTGATTGATCCGCTTTCCCTGGAGAAGCCTGACTGATGAGCACCTCTAAGCTCTTAGCTGCCCTCCCAAGCCCTGTCCACCTCTCAGTTTCTATAGAACCTTCTTTTTTGCTCTGAGGACACAGCCTGCTCACAGCTGGGTCCACATGGCCACCTGCTGCTCCTGAGATCTGAGGAACTCTGCAGGAAAACACATCATCCTGCACAAAAAGCAGCTCAGTCTACACCTCTTTGGTGAAGAACAGAATCTAAGCCTCGGCTAGGCACCTGTAGCTCAAGCAGCTAAGACGTCAGCCACATATACCAGAGCTGCCTGGTTCAAATCCAGCCCAGGTCTGCCAAACAATGACAACTACAACCAAAAATAGCCAGATGTTGTGGTGGGCACCTGTACTCCCAGCTACTTCGGAGGCCAAGGCAAGAGAATCGCTTAAGCCCAGGAGTTGGAGGTTGCTGTGAGCTGTGATGCCATAGCACTCTACCCAGGGTGACAGCTTGAGGGTCTGTCTCAAAAAAAAAAAAAAAAAAAACTAAGCCTCAACCAGCCAGTTGCAACCACCAGTTGAGCTGGTGATAAAGACATAGACATAAAATTAAAAATACAAAGCCATTTACAATTACTTAAAAATGAAACACTTGGGGATAAGTCTTATCAGAACACACACCAGACCTATATGTAATCCTAGACCTCTGGGAGGCCAAGGTGGGTGGATTGATCTGAGCTCACAGGTTTGAGACCAGCCTGAGCAAAAACCAGACCCCTGTCTCTAAAAATAGCTGGGCGTTGTGGCAGGCACCTGTAGTCCCAGCTACTTAGGAGGCTGAAGCAAGAGAATCGTTTAAACCCAAGAGTTTGAGATTGCTGTGAGCTGTGACGCTACGGCACTCTACCCAGGGTGACATAGTGAGACTCTGTCTTTAAAAAAAAAGATGATCTAAATATTTAATAACTGGTGAGACATACCATGTTTATGAATTGTAAGACTTGACATGGTAAAGATGTCCTTCCACGGGTGAGTAGTTAAACAAAACTGTGGTACATCCATACCATGGAACATTGCTCAGCAATGGAAAAGAACAAGCTACTGACACACACAGTAATCTGAGTGAGTCTCCAGAGAATAACGCAGAGTAGAAAACACCACAAAACCAAAGACCCAATAGGCTCCACGCTGTGTGATTTCTTCTTGGAAGCGCAGAACTGCAGGGATAAAGAATAGGGGACTGGTTTGCCAGGGTTAAGGACTAATGGGACAGGATGGAAGTGGGGGTGGCCACAAAAAGGCAACAGGAGGGTGATTGGTGGGACCACACCTACCGTGCATCTTACAAGGGTACAGGTGAAACTTACTAAATGCAGAATATAAGTGTCTGAACACAATAACTAAGAAAATGCCAGGAACGCTATGTTAACCAGTGTGATGAAAATATTTCAAATTGTATATAAAACCAGCACATTGTACCCCATGACTGCATGCATTAATGTACACAGCTACGATTTAATTAAAAAAAAAAAAAAAAGCAACAGGAGAGAGGTTTGGGGTGATGGAACGTTCTGTGTCTTGACTGTATCAGTGTCAATATTGTGTTGTGATCCTGTACCAGTTTTTCAAGATGTTAGCATTAGAGGCAAATTGAGTAAAGGGTACACGGGCAGTATGCACTTTATTTCTTAAAATTGCCTCCAAATTTTAATTTTAATTCAAATTTAATTTAATTAAAATTTAATTAGAACAAGTCTTTGCACATAAAACGTCAATGTCGTGGAATGATGATAATCATATTAAAATAAAGAAAGCAGGGGCCTGCGTCAGATTTCAGGGCACAGACAGGTCGTCAGGGTAACGCGTAAGCCACTGCAGGATCTGCATGGACTAAACACGAGCTATAAACCACTACAGGGACAATGGGGAAAATCTGGGTAAGACACCACCTGATGTCACCCAATGCATTTGAATTTTCTCAGTAGATCATAGCCTTGAAGTTGAAGGGTGTGGGAAAACGTCCTTGCCCTAGGAAACATAATGCACTTCATAATGTACAACCTGTTTTCACATAAAGACAGATAAACTAAATGTGGCAAAAAAAAAAAAAAAAAGGGAAATGGAGGATATGCAGAGTATAATAGAGCATTCATTATAGTCTCTCAACCTTCCTAAAAATGTGGCCGTCAAAAAAAAACAGTTGGGTTCTTAAGTTTAATAGGCTGGTCTGTACCTCAACCTGCAGCCTCCTTTCCACTTTACCCTAAAACACAGACCCAGCCAACACTAACTCCCTGAATAGTGGCAGGAAGCCTCCAACACGTGAACCCCGAGCCCCATTCAGCCCAGGGAGAGCCCAACCCCTCACAGATGTGGTGCCCATCACAAAGCCACTCAGATTCAGCACCATGTAAATCGGAGAAAACGAGAGATTGGTGTGACACGAATTCATCTGTCAGCTGCCCCCTAAAATGGCAAGAAAAGCTCAGAGTATGTGGCTGACTCTTGGGCCTGATGCTGCTGGTTTATTTGTAAGCTGCCTCCTCCCTGCTGCTGTCTGTACCCAGAGCCTCCACATCAGCAACGCTCCACCCCTGCAGGCTCCTCCAAGACCCTCCCAGAGGCTGCCCTGACATGGTGCCCCAGAAAGTGGGTGCAGGAAGTGGGTCTTGCTCAAAGGAGAGGTGGGCATCAGAGAAACTAAGCCCTGGGCTCCAGAGGGCCTTGGGATTCTGAGCCGAGGCCGCAGGAGAGAGCAAGGAGGAGGTGAGGCAGTCCGCAGCAGCAGACATCCCGCTACCAGGGAGCTGCCAGCGACGTCCAGTTCACCCTGTCAGGGGCAGCTAGCAGACCCAGGGGCTCTGGAGCAAGCAGGTGGGAGACAGCAGAGTATGGGTCCTAGAAACAAAATCAGGAAGCCCTACCCTGCCTCCTCCAGGCTGAGATGGAGGCAGCTGCTTCACCCCACATTCACCCTGAATTGCTCCAGAGTTTGTGAGAGTTAATGTATCTGGGACTCAGCTGGTGCTCAATAAATGTCCGTTGCATGAAAGGGATGAGTGAGTGAATGAACAATGGAAGGAACAAATAAATCTCCTCACAGGGCCTCACACACAGTCAGTAATTCATGCTAGCCCCTTCCCTGCCCACCACCCCACGCTGGGGTGCGCACCTCTATTCACAGCAACCAGCCTGAGGCTCACAAGCTGATGCTGGGTCGCTTCTCATTCACGTGGCTGGGAACCCAGTGGCATGTTATCTCTAGCGGATGTGCGGAGTCCTGAGCAGCCACCACATGACAAAGTGCCATGTGCTTCACCCACGGCCAAGGCCAAAGGCCGACTGCGTGATACAATGGCCCTGAAGTGGGCTACAGACTCTCGGAGGAAGGGCAGATGGATCTGCAGAGACAGGAATAACGGGTACCGGGACACACCACCTCCCCACTGATGCTAGCAAAAAAGCCCACAGTATCTGCACCATGGCCCATTGTCTCTGCTCCGTCCCTCATCCCAGCAGCTCTCTGAGCAGGCACCAAGCATTTATATTACACGTACCAAACATCTCTCCAAAATTTGGCTGGAGTCTTATGTGCATTCAGTCCCAAAGGCAGAATTTGTGAACATGATCTGGGCAGCCTCAGCAGAAAGCAGATAAGGGGGACGGGAGACTTTTTTCTCTAGATGAGTCTGATAGATGTCCGACATCTTTATAAGAACAAGACTTTCATTTAAATATTAGACAAGGGATTACACATTGCTGGTACGCCTGTATCAAGACTGGAATCCATTCTAAGAATAAGACAAAGGAAATAATTCTTGCCATTCTTCAGTATGGATTTCAAGGAAACAAACCCACCACACATTCTGTCCACAAAGAATATCCCCTCATGCTACAAGAACGCAGAGCAACAGCTTCGTAGGTGCCGCTCTGGTCTGGGAGCCTGCGTAAATTCTTAGCAGACAGGTGTCATCAGCTTTCAATAACATGACAACATGAAACAGGCTGGCTGGCTCTTTTCTGAGGAAACAACAGTGGCTTCTCAGAGTCTGTAAGGTAAGGCATAAAGAGCTCTGCTGAAAATGAAAGGAGAATGTTGCAAAGCAAAACTCCAAGAAGGAAAATGGTAGCCCTGAAAACACCAGTGAAACCCTGGGAAAATGTGCTCACATCTCCCTCCCTCTTGGTGAGAACCCACGTCTACAATGCCTTGATCAGGGTGTGGGACTATTCCCTCCCACGTGAAATACGCCGGACAGGCCTTAGATTGGAAGGCCAATGCCCCTGGCTGTCCAGAGTGGCATGGAGGCCCAGAGTGATGTCATACCTTGAACAAGGACACAAAGCTAACTCTAAGCTCTTTCCAAACTGCTTATCATAATAACAAAAAAAAAGAAAAAAAAAAAGGCAGCCTTGGTTCCTGTCCTTGGACAGATTCGGATTTTGGTGAGTACTATGTAAACAAAGATTACAACCCAATCCAAGAGGAACAAGCAGGTGAAGGGCAGGCCCAAGGGAGCCTGCGGACCCAGCGAGGCCCCAGCTGCTCAGCAACTCACCAGCCACCTGGAGGGGACCCCGCCGAAGGGCCCAGGAAGCCCACAGCCCCACCCCCTTCCGAGGTGATCTTGGGAGTGTGGGACACGCAGGATAATCTGCAAAATGCTTCTTTGGGGCTCCGAACTCCTCAAAAGGGAGAATAACTACAGGTAAAAAGAAAGAAATAGCAAAGACACCTCATTTTTATTCAAGAGGGCCTCAAGTACACAACGCCACTGGGCACTCCCAACACCCCGTGAGGCCTTTAATATCAACACAGTTCTCAGCACCTCAGCACACCTTCAGGGAAGTCAGGAACTGACCCATGGCCACTTGGAGAATAAGTGGAAGAGGCAAGACTGGGTTCCTGCAAAACCCGTTCCCTTTCCTTGTTTTTTTTTTTGAGACAGAGTCTCACTATGTTGCCCTGGGTAGAGTGCTGTGGCGTCACAGCAACCTCAAACTCTTGGGCTTAAGTGATTCTCTTGCCTCAGCCTCACAAGTAGCTGGGACTACAGGCACCTCACAACGTCCGGCTATTTTTTTTTTTTTTTAGTGCAGTTGTCATTGTTGTTTAGCTGGCCTGGGCCGGGTTCAAACCTGCCACCCTTGGTGCATGTGGCCAGCACCGTAACCACTGTGCTGCAGGCACCTAGCCCCCATTTCCTTTCCAATTCACCCCCAGGGTAAGCTGGCAGGACCTAGGCATCTCTTGCACTGCCCTTCCTTAGGACCTAGGCGTCTCCTGCACTCCCCATCCTTAGGACCTAGGCATCTCCTGCACTGCCCTTCCTTAGGACCTAGGCATCTCCTGCACTGCCCTTCCTTAAGACCTAGGCATCTCCTGCACTGCCCTTCCTTAGGACCTAGGCGTCTCCTGCACTGCCCTTCCTTAGGACCTAGGCATCTCCTGCATTGCCCATCCTTAGGACCTAGGCGTCTCCTGCACTGCCCATCCTTAGGACCTAGGCGTCTCCTGCACTGCCCTTCCTTAGGACCTAGGCATCTCCTGCACTGCCCTTCCTTAGGACCTAGGCATCTTCTGCACTGCCCTTCCTTAGGAAAGGGGACCCAGGATCTCAGTCCTACAGACTGCCCAGATTCTCCTCCCTCTTTTTTTTTTTTTTTTTTGAGACTTAGCCTCAAGCTGTTGCCCTGGGTAGAGTGCTGTAGCATCACAGCTCACAGCAACCTCCAACTCTGGGCTTAAGCGATTCTCTTGCCTCGGCCTCCCAAGTAGCTGGAACTACAGGCGCCTGCCTCAAGGCCTGGCTGTTTTTTGGTTGTAGTTGTCATTGTTGTTTGGCAAGCCCAGGCTGGATTCAAACCCGCCCGTTCTGGTGTATGTGGCTGGTGTCTTAGCCACTTGAGCTACAGGCTCCAAGCCTCTCCTCGCTCTTGTTTGCTAAAAACCATCTGCCACTATGGGAGATGGAGAAGCTCACGGGGCTGAGAGGAGGCAAGACACCACAGAAAAACTGGTGTGTACAGATGAAAGGACAGGCAGTAAGTCCAGGGGGTCAAGGGGACGCAGGACAATAGAGATAACAGCTGGCCAAAAGGCTTTGTCAGCTGCAGTTCATTTGCCCAACTCTTGGCACTGAAAACTGAAGCCCGAGTCTGTCTGGAACTCAGCTAAATGTCATTGATTACAGAGCTGAATTCAGCACCAACAGATCCCAGCTGGATACTCACCAAGAGTCTTGGTCACAGAGTCACAGAGCCAAGGTCAGCATGTCTAGCCCTGTCAGCGAGCAGCTGGCCATTGGTTGCTGTGCTTGTCCTTATGCACAGGGTCCCAGGGAGCCACTGCAGATAGAAGGGATAACCCAGGCCACAAAGACCTGGCTTGGCAGCAGACTGGCACCTCCTGCCCCACAGGTGCTGGCATCCCTGGGAGCCCAGGGGAGCTACCCAGCAGCTGAAGGACTAGGGCAGCGGTTCTCAACCTGTGGGTGGTGACCAATAGGAACTGTATTAAAGGGCCGGGGCATTAGGAAGGTTCAGAACCACTGGACTAGGGAACTGTACAGAGCACACCATCTAGGGAGTTCTAGGAAGTCACTGCAGTCATTAATGTGGAAAAGACACACAAATACGGGAATGCTCGGATGGGACACAGGTTTGGGAAAGCCATCAGCGTGACAATTACCACTGTGCTTCTAATACCTAGACAGAAGAATAAAAATGATGCCACACCTTGCTACAGAGAATAGCAGGCCTTTTAAAAGCGTATGAACACCAATCAGGTTATTCTATTCTATCTACCAATAAATAAAGTGCGTTAACAGCTCAGTATGCTCTTACTGATGATGTGTATTTTGGATTATTCCTACTTCAGTGGAGCTTGGGGATTAAAGAGCAACATCTATCAGCTCTGTGTTCCTGGCTATCTACCTGTCTCTCACCCAATTTCCTATCAGGGTAATCTGGCTATAAACATTGCATTATTTCTTGTGGGAAACAAGAAGGATCTCCCAGGGATACACAGGAAGTTGCCACCAGACCTGCCCCAGAAATCAAGGGTCATGTGCAGCCCAGGCTTTGGGAAAACATTTTCCAAACTACGCATCCCCAGTGCAGGCTGGACCTCCAGAGATGAAGCCCACCCACTAGCCCTTCCTTAGGAAAGGGGACCCTGGTCCCTAGTCCTTAAAGGCTTCCCTGATTTTCCTCCCAGACCCCAACCAAGTGCCTTTATTATTCCTTATGCTAAAATGCCCTTTGTTGGGGCCGCAGGAGCCTGGGGTTTGTGGTCCTGCCACAAACCAGAAGGCAATACCTTCTAGCTCAACAATTCTTCATCCACTCACTGAGCAAACCTGTCCTCCCTCTGCAGGCTGCAATCTTGGAAATCTCAGAGCAGACTGTCTCCACCTCCCACCCTGCGGACCCCCCTGCCACTCCCACACTTGCTCGCACTAGGTCACGGGTGTTGGTGAGGTTCTATAAGCCCTGCTATAAGCAGCGTGGAAAGTCAACGCCCTGTCTCAGCTTTTCATTCCCCTTCACCTTCTTCTGCAAATAGCCTCTGCTACTCCAGAGCTCATACCAGGTGGCTCTTGCTTGGGGCGTTTGCTCCCCAAAGACCCCCAGGATTTACTCCCTCTCCTCCTCCTACCCAGGATGCCCTCAGAAGGCAGCTCCGGCTGACCACCCCCACAGAGCAGCCCTCTGCCCACCTTGCCCCAGGGAGCCTCGAGGAATTGCAGGGAATGTAAGGATGAGTCTCTCTCCTCATGACCCCATATCTGACCAATTCTGCAGATGTCCGTGTGGGAAAAGATGCCAGTAATTGTGGTCCAAGGTGTTCCAAGAGGGGAAAAGAGGGCCTGTTTAGTGCCATTCCTGACCTAGAATTGTGAACAGATTCTCTGGGGGTAAAAATTAACCAGCAGCAGGCCATGTGTCTCTGGGCTGGCCACTGCTGGCCTGGCAGGCTTCAGGCAATGGTCAGAAAAGCTGCCCCACTCCAAGCGCCTGAGGGGCCTTCATCGCCATTTGCCAGAGTCAAACCAAAGCGAGGGGGTTCTGGGCTGTTCCCTCAGAAAAGCAGCCGCGGAAACCCGGGATAATTACACTCATAGATCATAGACACTGGCATGTGGTTCCCAGACTGAGCCATTTATCCAAATTAAAACCAGTCTCCAGAAACAAAATTGAAAATAAAACCAAGCAACCCCAAAACCTCTTTATTTTTTTTTTTTTAATAAAAGACATTCTTCCTGCTTTCTCAATCCATTAATCACTGAGTTTACACAATCTGTCAAAATAGCTCAGTAAGAAGCAAGCCTCCCTGTTCCTTTTCCTGCGGGCCTGGTTTTCCCCTACGGGCCACAACCCAGCCAGACTTAAGGACAGTGGGTGCACCCCCTGAGAAACCAGGGAGCACACAACATCTCACTTGCAAGTTGGCCATATATACCAAGGGGTTCCAAAAAAAGCATGTAGTCACTTCCGAGTGTACACACTTCTGAGTGCACACACTTCTGAGTGCACACACTCAGAAGAACTGAAAGCAGAGCCTGGGGCACCCACGTTCATAGCGTCACTCACAATCGCCAAAAGGTGGGAGCAACCCAAGTCCCCATCAACAGATACGTGGATAAACAAACTCCAGTATACACACATACACAAAATGGACACATGCAGAATATTATTCAACCTTAAAAAAAACAGGGAAATCCTGACACACACGTGGGTCATTACAAAAGTTTTGAGAAACACAAAAATCCAAACAACATGGATCAACTTGAGGACATTACAGTAAGTGAAATAGAACAGAATGGTAGTTGCCAGAGGCTGAGGGAGGAAGAGGGTTTAACGGGTGCAGAATTTCAGTTCTACAAGATGAAAAGTGTCCTGGAGATGGACGGTGGTGATGACTGCAGGGCCAGGTAAATATACTCAACGCCATGGAGCTGGACACTTAAACATGGGTAAAACGATACACTTCATGTCACATGCATTTTACCACAATAAAAAAAAAATTGTGTTCTTTGACCTCCAAGAACCTGCTAGAAATCCTTCCAAGCACACCACTAGCTGAGATAACCCCAAGGTCTACATGCAAGGATGACACAGGATATAAATGACTGCTAGGCAAACAGTGAAGGGCAGACACTTGACACCAGCAGTAGTGTTTATGTAGAGCTATTTAAAGATTGAGAAATGTGGGCGGCACCTGTGGGTGGCGGGTACAGCCCGGGCAGGCCTGGTAAACAACAATGACAACTGCAACAGTTGTGGTGGACACCTGTAGTCCAAGCTACTTGGGAGGCTGAGGCAAGAGAATCACTTAAGCCCAGGAGTTTGAGGTTGCTGTGAGTTGTGACGCCACAGCACTCTACCCCGGGGCGACAGCTTGAGAGACTGTCTCAAAATAATAATAATAATAATAATAATTAAAAAAAAGATTGAGAAATGCTTATGCTGCCACACTGATTTTAAAGTGCAGGATACAAAATAAATACATATGGTATGATCTCAGCTTCGTAAAAAAGCACAGAAAACATATGGTTAAAATATTAACCTCTGGCTCAGCACCTGTAGCTCAAGTGACTAGGATGTCAGCAACATACACTGGAGCTGGCAGGTTTGAATCCAGTCCGGCCTGCCAAACAACAATGATGACAGCTACAACCAAAATAATAATAATAATAATAATACAGCCAGGTGTTGTGGCAGACACCTGTAGTTCCAGCTACTTGGGAGGCTGAGGCAAGAGAATCACTTAAGCCCAAGAGTTGGAGGTTGCTGTGACCTGTGACACCACAGCACTCTACCCAGGGCAACAGCTTGAGACTCTGCTCAAAAAAATAAAATATTAACCTCTGGGGTTGTGATATTAGGGAGAAATTTTCCCTGCTTCCTGAGCATTTTTCTATCTTTTCCAAGTCCACAATGAACATATCTGTATTATATGAAAAATATTTTTTAGAAAAATGGTCAAAAAGCAAGTTGGGGAGCAAAAAGACACTCCGTTACTTAAGCGTCTTCAGCTATTCCCTGAGTAATAGATTATGAATGCACCGCCCTTCCGGGTGCAGGACAAGGGAAAATGCATTCCTAACAGGCTTAAAGCCCCTCCTGCCTCCCCTAGCACCCAGCCCTGCCAAGACATGTGTACACAGGCCCCCTCTCCTCCACCTCCCACCACTGGCCGCTGCAGGTCTTTCCACAGAAGACAAACTGGAAACACACCTGTCCCCAATCACTGAGACAAGCTCATCTATCACACTGGCCTCCGCTATGTCATCCAGTGAGCTCACAGCCTCCCTCCAAGAATGGGGAAGTGGTTCTCCAGCAAGACCGCAGGAGTCTTTCAGGCCCCTGGGGCCATGAAAATTCAGCAAGACCAACGTAGCAGTGGGCCTGGAGCCAGCAAGCAGGGAGGGACACCAGGAAAACAGCACCCCACACAGGATCTATGGAGGCGCGACATCCCCAGGCTACAGGTGAGGAATGACACAGACCCTCACAGTGATGTGGGAAACCTGTTGGGGCCAAGGAGCAGCTTTGCCACAGGTTTGTGGGATGCTAGAGCCTGGCTTAGTTCGCTGTCTCTTAGCCTAAACGCACCTTTGATCTACCTCCCAAATAGTCAGTGGTGAGAGGGATGGGCACCCAGGGAACTCTCTAAGAAAGGTGATGGATTACAAAATGGAGAAAAATGCCAGGGCCAGGCGACGGAAACCCTTTGTTCATAGAGGAATGTGCACGGGCGGGGTCGCAGACGGCCTCCCTAATGGCCCTGTGTGGCCCCAGGGCCCACTCGCCACCGCTCAGCCAGCCAGATGTGGGCCTGCACCATTTATTGCACAGCTCCAAGTAAGTGAAATGCTACACACTGCAGCTGTGTTCCAGGATAACAGGTAGAGCATGGATTCCTGAATCCTCTGGCGAGAAGTAATGGGCTCCAGCTCTGGCTCCGGATTCCAGGAGCAGGG
The DNA here is from genome assembly GCA_963574355.1 of Loris lydekkerianus. Lineage (NCBI taxonomy): Eukaryota > Metazoa > Chordata > Mammalia > Primates > Lorisidae > Loris > Loris lydekkerianus. The sequence continues at coordinate 13,899 of CAUYPK010001210.1, forward strand.
CCCCGGCTCTGCTATAAAAAGAAAAGCAACTGCAGACAGCACTGAACAGCCTTGGCCCAGCCACGTCCCAGAGTGTTCTCTCACTATTGCAACTGGAGCATTCTGGTGAATTCAAACCATCAGGGAATTGGTTTCTACTTTTCATGAGCTATTTCATAAACTCTACACACAAGAGATGCCACATCACACTCTGTTACTGCCAAGACACAATGAGGGAAGGGGACACCCTTTAGTCCACCTAGAAGTGTCCCCCAATGCCGGGGACGGGGGTAGCATGGCATGGAGTGGCACTGGCAATAGTTAGCAAGGCATCCGCTCTGATATGCCCTGGTTGCTGAGAGTTTGCCACCTGAGAAGCTGAGAGAGAGATTCCCGAAGACGCCTTCTGATATCTTCAAAGCAGAAGTGAAGGCAGGCCTGCAGAGGACATATTAAATGTTTAGATCTCTCCCCAAAAGTGAAGAGGAAGAGGAAGGGCAGCAGCCATAATTAGAGCAGAGGGGAAGGAAGAGGAGTAAAGGAAGGCAGCCTGTGTGAGGAAGCAGCTGGGCAGGCACCTGGCTGTGTGGACAGCAGGTGCCCACAGCCCCCAAGCCTGGGCCTGCCACTCCAGCAGGGGCTGCGCCAAGGGTTGGGGGGGGGGG
>CAUYPK010001211.1:0-13009 GCA_963574355.1 Loris lydekkerianus
TCCCCAAATAAAAAAAAAATTAACAAACAAATTATTAAAAAAAAAAAAAAAAAAAAAAAAAAAAAGAGGACAGCAGCCCGAGCAGGTGGAGATCTTAGCCCTGCACGACGTGTGGAGGCCGCTGTGTGAATCTCCACTAGCCGGTACAAGCTATCCACGCCAGCACCAAGAATGCAGGTAGAGGCAGGATCTCTGGTGACAGCTTGGACTTTTTTCCACCTGTCTCCTGAGTGCTGAGATTAGTTTGATTATATTGAAAGCTCTCTGGCTGCAGTTCGGTATCTCAGATGAGGGTATAGCACACCTTGGTTCATTTACTGATTACTGGGCAGAGACATCTGTGTGCATTCATTTGTGGTTTTTAAAAACATGCCTAGAAGGATGCATGAGGTGCTAGCACCATGGGATGTTTGGAAACTCCAGCCAATGACGGGGCCATCCTAGGCCTAATGCCGTCAATACAGATAGTTCTAGAATCTCAGGGCACAAGGCAAACCAAGCCTAAACCACATGTCCAGGGTGTGCCAGGAACCCAGAGAGTTTAGCGATTTGAAGAATTATTTATGTAGTTGTGGAAAATGGAAGAAAGTGAAAACAAGTTTCTACTCACCCTAGATTTCTTTCTTTCTTTTTTTTTTTTTTCTTTTGCACTTTTTGGCCAGGGCTGGGTTTGAACCCACCACCTCAGGCATATGGGGCTGGTGTCCTACTCCTTTGAGCCACAAGCACCGCCCTCACCCTAGATTTCATTTAACTGTACCCTCCCTAGCCCAAACCTCCCACCTAATCCCACCAAAAATATCACTAAGGCCCTAAGAAGCTATCAAACACGTCTTTGCTCAGCCTCCCCGGTAGGGCTGCTAGTGACAGAGGCATCCACCAGGATAAGTCACTGAACATGCACTATTTCCTCTGCACTGGGAGGAGCTGCTGTAGAGTGTAAAGATCCATGAGAAAGGTTTCTGCCCTAAAGAAGTTTTCAGGAAGAAGATAAAGCCAGGGGAGAAGTATTGTTAAATAAAGAGAGAGCAGTGAGGATCTCAGGAGAAAATAGCCTGGGGCTGTGGGAAGAGATGGAGTGTCCAAGAGAGGACACTGTCCAGGAGCCTTCCATGCCCCGGTGTCCTAAAGGGAAGATATTCTGACAGAGCTGAAGACAAGGCAATGACAGGGAAAGGGACAGAAGCACTAAACCCACTGGGGTAGGGTAAGTAGGAAATATGGTAAAAAAAAAAAAAAAAAAAAAGAGAGTGATGGTATGAGGCAAGAGTGGGCAGTGAAGTGGGGGACAAGGGTGGCTTGGAGAGGAGCCTGTACACGCTGCCCGTGCTGTCCAGGTCTGGACAATCTTGGGCTTTGATCAGCTTGTCGGTGCCTGAGGCTGAAGTGCTGGAGAGTGTGTGGGAAGGCATTCTCCTGCACTATCTGTGGACACAGAAGTTGGCACATCCTTTTTTTTCTGCACAGTTTGGCACTGTGCATCACAATGAGAAACGCACACACCTACTATCTAACAATCCCACTTCAAGGAGTTTCCTCTGAGCAGATAAGCGTGCACATGTGAGAAGCATGTATGAAAAGCTTGTCCCCACAGAATCATGTTTAAGAGTTAAAAATTAGAGGCTCAACGCCTGTAACTCTAGCGGCTAGGATGCCAGCCACATACACCAGAGCTGGTGGCTTTGAATCCAGTTTGGGCCTGCCAAACAACAATGACAACTACAACCAAAAAGTAGCCGTTGTTGTGGGCACCTGTAGTCCCAGCTACTTGGGAGGCTGAGGCAAGAGAATTGCTTAAGACCAAGAGTTTGAGGTTGCTGTGAGCTGTGACGCCATGACACTCTACCCAGGGTGGCAGCTTGAGACTCTTTTTTTTTTTGAGACTCTTTTTTTTTTTTGAGACAGAGTTCAAAGTTAGGTACAGGTGAAACTTACTAAATGCAGAATACAAATGCCTACATACGGTAATTAAGAAAATGCCATGACGGCTACGTTGAACAGTTTGATGAGAATATTTCAGATCGTATATGAATCCCACACATTGTACCCCTTGACAGCACTAATGTACACAGCTATGATTTAACAATAAAAATAAATAAATAAAATTAACATCACCAAGAATAAAAAAAAAGTTAGAAATAATCTATGCATCTTTCAAAATGGAACTCAACTATATAGTGGTCTATGGGAATCATTTAATAAAAAGGTAATAATCATCACAGGGTAATAGGGTTAGTGACATGCTGTTCATTACACATGTGTTAGATTCTAAAAGTTACCCATATGTATGTGAGCCTGAGAACATACGCCCATATAGAGCTGGCTGAAAGGATGCCCACCAAAATGTCAATAGATGTATGTGAGGTATATAATTTTATATATTATCTTAATCCTTGACAACAGGATTTATTCCAGTGGTTCTCAACCTTTCCACAACCCTTTTACAGTTCCTGTGGATCTCAACCCACAGATTGAGAACTGCTGCTTTAGTCTCTTTACAGAAACTCTTGGGAATTGTGTTATACTATTCCAGAGGAATGGAATCTATAGTGTGTGTGTGTGTGTGTGTGTGTGTGTGTGTGTGTGTGTGGAGAGAGAGACAGAGAATGCAAATTTATTTTTTGGAATTAGCTCACGTGATTGTGGAGCTAAAAGTTTAAAATCTGCAAGACAAGCAGGGAGCCTGGAGATCCAGAGAAGTGGTGCAGTCCAGGTCCACAGGCCATCTGCCAGCAGAATTCCTTCTTGCTTGGGGGAGGTCAGTCTTTATTCGGGCCTTCAACTGTTGGATGGGGCCTATGCACATTATGGAGGATAATCTGTTTTACTCAAAATCTACTGATTTAATTATTAGTCACATTCCAAAACACCTTCACAGAAACATCCAGAATCATGTTTGACCAAATAATCTCAGCACTTGTGGCCCAGCCAAGTTGATACATAAATTTAACCACGAGAGAAAGTGTCTGTGATGCACTCATGATGGATTTGGTTATTGGTCTCTGAAGCTTTCATGCAAAGTAATTCTAGCAGCTTCTTGAGAGGTGGTGAGGTATGTGACAATTCCAGGCAGGTGCTAGCAAAGGTATTGTTTTACTGGGCTGGCTAGAGAAAACTGGAGACCTGAACAGAGTTATTGTCTTGAAGAAGAACATATAAAGAATAACGAGTTTCTTGTCCTTTATTAGGCAAAATCGGAACTTTCATGTAAAATAGTGGACCTGACAACCCCCCCCCAAAAAAATCCAAAAATAAACATAAAATGCTTGAAATGCTTGAATCTCTTACACAAGGATTACCTGTTCCAATCTTCTAAGCTGGTGTCTTTGTCTACATGTCCTCTTAGCGCTCTTACCTATGACTAACACCTTACCAAAAGCAATGGCTAGTAATTGACTGCAAAGATACAAACTGCAAAGGAGCAGTCTATGCTCAAATTATAGTTTTGTGTTTTCTCAATATTTGCTCCACACTTCTTGGGCCTTGGTGCAGGAAAGTCAGGACAGCACTGCTGGTTCATGTGAAATTAATTCAACACAGGGCATCTCAGTCAAATCGGTAAAAACACTCAGCTCACCCTTTGCAGAGGAAAGCCCAGTGTCCTCTTCTCCAGCATGGCCAGTATCGTTCCTCAGCCACTTTCTAAATAGCATCAAGGAGTTCAGCCTCATAGCATTTGTGGCCCTGTGTACAGCGCCTGAGCCATGGTGAGGCGAGAAGATTTTTTTTATAGCTGGCGGTGGGCAACAGGTCCCCGGGGGCTCCCCTTGCTCTAGGAGCTATCAAGTCACAGTGCAAGGCCCACTCCTGTTCATATTAGAAGCTGAAAGCATGATTAAGGGCTTCTGTCCTCTTGGCATGAGTCCTCTTGTATGATTATTCTGCTCTTTCTGAACACCCTGGGATTTCCACATGAAAAGTGCAGAAGGAGAAGTCATCTGCAACTTCTGCTGCAGGCTCTCTGTTTATTTCCTTGTGTGAATTGTTTAGTCCACTGTCCTTTGGGCAGGGCACTTTCGGTCATGGCGGCTTCTAAGTAAGATTTCTTTACAAAACTGAATTCAGCAACCTAGGTTTGGTCCATTTGGTTTGCTTACCCTGGCCCTAAGTCTTGTCTTAAGAATTTCCAAGTTAAATGTTTAGCTTGGGTGTGTGCAAAAAGTTGAGACAGTCATTTGCTTTGTATCACCTGAAATTAGGGGCTTTGGAGAGGAGGCAAACTTGATCTTAGAATCCTTGACTATCCAAGGTTTACGAAAGATTGTTGAATACAATTTGTCTTAAATATCTGCCTCTCTAAGCACATCTTTGAATGATGGCCACGCTCATCCAGATTTGCAACCCTCTTCCCTTTTCCTAATTATTTTTCTTATTTGCACTTATCTGCATCTTATGCAGTATGAATGTTTGGATGTTATTCTAATTATTTTGTTCATCATCTTCACCCAGACTCCACTATAAAATATCTTCACAAGAGTAAGAGTTTATGTTTTGTTCACTTTCATGATCCAAGAGATTAGTGCAGAGGCTCTCAATAAATGTATCTGCTGAATACTAATTGAATAAGCTAATTTCAGGGTCTAACTAGTCTTAGGTCTGTCCCTTGTACTTTACATAATAATTCTAATCCAATCCTATCTAATCAGAAGCAGTTCTCCAGCCCTCTGTTACTTATGAGGTATTAGAAAACATAAACTTTCACGAAGCTTGGAAAAGCTAGCTTATCAGATAGGAAGGCAACATTTATGTAACAAACACCGAGAAAGCACAAAGTGTTTTCAGACTCTGCTCAAAGGGCTTTATAGATATTAGTGCATTTAATCCCCTAAACAGCACAAGGAAGCTGGTACTATTGTTATTAGCTCATTTTACAGATGGGGAAGTGAGACTCACAGAGATTAAGCTGAGTGTTCAGGGGCATTCTGATTAGTGCTAGAGCCAGGATTAAGACCCACAAAGTCTAGCAGGAGAATCTACTCTTAATTATTAATTTCCCTCACTTGACTGGCAAGGACTTGGTGCTTTGCCTAGTGACTATTGAAGGTATCTTCAGGCACAGAGAAAGAGGGAGCAAGGGACAGCCTAGTTCCTGCCCATGCTATGGCAAGGGGAAGCTCATTCTATGGCAAGAGGAGAGAAGTTGTCTTTTTCTAATCTGGGTGTGTGATGAGAACAGTGCTCCCCATGGCACAGGAGGTGAGAAGCATGAAGTCTTCCCTGCGGCCAGTTCTCCAGCGTCCCAGGACAACCACTCTAGCATTCAGCAGTGGGGGTACAAGGCCTTCCATCACAAGCCCTGCCTACATCTCTGGGCAGAACTCACACCACTACTGACCTGCTTGTCAGGGCAGAGGGATGGGGCACCAGTAGCATAAAACTTGAGGTTTCCAGGTCTCCAGAAGCTAACTTCTCGGTTAGTCTTTCTCCTCAAGGTGGCCAACCAGAGACACCAACTGCCAGATCCTCTCATAGAGAGGAAAAAGTTTTAGATGAAAAGATAAAACTAACAGAGATAACAATAATACAATGGATATAATTCTGAGGGAAAACTCCTAGAACCTATTAAAAAATTCTGTGGGAAGAAGCTGCAGAGCAGAGCAAGGAGCAGGATATCGACAGAGGATGACCATGAGAGACTTGTAACCCAGGGGGAAGGGTAGGTAGAACAGTTTTCTCCTCCTTTCCCCACATCTCTGACAGCAGGAGGGCTCCCTGGCCACTGGACTTCCTATCCACACGAGCACAGAGGTTGATGCTACCAGGGAATAGCTTATGGACAGGGCACAAGGCTCCAAGCTCTCCTGGGGCACTACTTCCCAGCCCCGCAGTACCAAGCTGGGATGGAAGGTGCCATATTGCCTGCCGGGGTTGCTGGGTGGAGTCTGTAGAGCACAGGTGGGGAGAAATAGACCTGCCTTCACCAACAAACTTTCTGGCCAAAGGAAGACACTTTAGCCTCTGCCTGGTGGGACTCTGCCCAGAAATAGGGCAGAGCTTTAATCCCCACCACAATAGCTAACAGATGAGCTCTTATAGAGGCTGAGGGCAAGTTCACACAACCCAGTCCCTCCCAGCTGCACTTTTCCACATGCCTTGGCTACAGTAGAGATTAAGAACTTATCTGGAAGCTCCAAGACACCTCCCACCACCTGGGGCATTAGAGTGCTTCTCCTAAGCAACTGAGGCCTGCCCAGGTCTCAGAAACAGCACCACAGCTTGTTCTGTCCTGCAGGTACCACCTACTGACAGGGAGGCTCACACAACCTAGCCACAAACTGTCATGGTTCTCTCCCCACTTTGGTGGTCATGGACATCAAGAAATCCCCTGGGAGGTACAAGGTACCTCTCAAAGCTTGGGGCACTCTACTTGTCCACCAGGGAACCAGAGTGTACCATGGACACAAAAGAACACCTCAGCACCTGGTTTCATACACACAAACATCAACCAATAATGAGAAAAAGGGTAACATAACTCAAAGTATCTTCCAAATCAAACAAATAGAACGTGGCAGATTCACACTCCCAAGTACCACCCACCATCACTCAAATGCCATTTCAACCTCAAAGCCTTAGAGGCAAAGAAGGTAAAAAAAGATAGAGGAAGAAATAAAAGTAAATAGGGGAAGGAAATAAAGAATAAGAAACCACACATGAGGAGGAACCACCACCACCACCACCACCACCACCAACAACAACAAAAACACTGGCAACATGAAGAATCAGAACAGATCAACTCCCCCTAGTGATCACAATGTAGCTACCTCAAAAGATCCCAACTAAAGAAATGGAGGAAATGACAGAAATGAATTCAGACTATAAAAGGAAAAAATGTGAAGGGAATTGAGAGAAAAGTGGAAAATTAGCAAAAGGAAATCCAAAAACTGATCCAAGAAATGAAGGAAAGACAAATTCTCCAAAAATCTGGACAAAATTATAAAGGATATAAACAGAGCTTAAAGAAATGAAGGAGTCATGCAGGGAGTTTCAAAACATAGTAGAGAGTATCCATCGAAGATTAAACCAAGGAGAAGAAAGAATCGCAGGGCTTGAAGGCAAGGCCCTGAAGATGAAGCAGAAAAGAAGAGTAAAAGTAGAACAATCGCTTAAAGAGTTATAGAACTACAAAAAGCATATAAACATAAATTATAGGTATCCCTGAAGAAGAAAGAGAGTGTCCCAATGACATGGAAGCCTTAGTTGATGATATTACTAAAAATTTCCCAAGTATCTCCAACAATACTGACATACACTTACTAGATGGATATCAGCGTCAACTCAATTCAAACAGATTATCTCCTAGACACATTGTGAGTAACCTGGAAAAAGTAAAACTCTACAAGGAGCCAGGGAAAACCCTTCAGGGTGACAGCAGACTTGTCTCCCGTCTTTACAAGCCAGGAGAGAGTGGGCACCCACCCTCAGTCTTCTCATACAAAATGCCAGCCCAGGATTCTATATCCTGAAAAATAAAGTTTAGTATTTGATGGAAAAATCTAATCTTTCACTTATAATTAAACATTAAGGAAATTTACCACTACAAGATCAGCTTTGCAGGAAGTATTCAGACCAGTACTATACATAGACTAACCCAATGGACCACCAGAAAAGTAAAAAAACCTAGAAACTAAAGGACAAAGCCTACTTTCCACAATAGCCCAAGTGATAAAATAAGGCAACAGACCTCCACACAGCAAGATGAACAGAACACACCATCCTACTTATCTATGATCTCAATAAATATGAACAGATTGAATTACCCACTGAAAGGGCACAGGCTGACTGACTGGATAAAAATGTACAAGACAAGTATATGGTATCTTCAGGAAACACATCTAACTCCCAAGGTTAAAATAAGACTCAGGGTGAGGGGTTGGAAAACAATATTTCAAGCAAATGAAAACCCAAAGAAGGTAGGACGCAATACTTTGTGTGGAAAAAATTGACTTTAAAGCAACAAATGTAAAGAAAGACAAAGATGAACACTATATACTGGAAAAGGGAATAATACAACAAGAGGACATTTTGATCCTAAATATTTATGTACCAAACATTAATGCTTCCAGATTTATACAATGAACCTTACTTGGTCTGAACAGTAAGAAAACCTATCACACTGTAATAGCTGGGGGACTTCAATTCCCCACTGATAGAACTAGACAGATCTTACAAGCAGAAAATAAATAAAGAAACAATGGGTTTAAACATGACTCTAGAACAAATGGACTTAACATACATATACAAAACATTTGACCCCAATACCATAAATATATGTTCTCATCAGCTCATGGATCATTCTCCAAGATTGATCATATCTTAGGACACAAACCAAACCTCAACAAATTTAAAAGAACAGAAATTATACCTTGTGTCTTTATAGAGCACAATTAAAAGTAGATTAAAAGTAGAACTCAATTCCAACAGAAACATGCATTCCCACACAACGTCTTGGAAACTAAACAACATTTTGCTGAAGGATTGTTGGGTCAAGGAGATAAAGAAGGAAATCATTAGATTCCTTGAGCAAAATTACAATGAAGCCACAGCTATCAAAATCTGGGAGAAACTGCAGAAGCGGTCCTAAGAGGGAAATTTATCACATTAACTGCCCACCTTTGGAAATCAGAAAGAGCACAAATCAGCAATTTCATGAATCATCTCAAGGAATTAGAAAAGGAGGAGCAATTCAAGTCTAAACCCAGTAGAAGAAAAAGAAGACAAATATAAGATCAGAACTAATTGAAATTGAGAACAAAAGAACCATTAAGGAAATTTACAAAACAAAAAGTTTGTTTTTTGGAAAGATAAAATTGATAAAATTTTGGCCAGGCAAACTAGAAACAGAAATTAAGATATCTAATAAGCTCAATCAGAAACAAAAAAAAATGGGAAATAACAACAGATACCTCAGAGATACAAAAGATCATCACTGAATAATATAAAAAAACTTTATGCCCAGAAGTTTGAAAACATGGAGGAAATGGACCAATTCCTAGAATCACACTGCCTCCCGATACTCAATTAGGAAGAAACAGAGCTCTTGAACAGACTAATATCAAGCACCCAAATTATAACAATAATAAAAAACCTTCCAACCAAAAAATCTTGCACCAGACAGTTTCATACCAGAATTTTACCAAACTTTCAAAGGAGAACTCACCCTTACATTGCAGAACCTATTCTAAAACACTGAGAAGTATCCTCCTCAACTCCTTCTATGAAGCAAATATCAAAATCAGGAGAAGACAAAACAAAAAAGAAACTATAGACCAATATTATTAATGAATGCTGATGCAAAAATACTCAATAAAATCTTAGCAAACAGAATTCAACTACACATTTTAAAGAAAGGAAAAAACAAAACCAAAAACAAAAATAAATTCATCATGACGAGGTGGGCTTCATTCCAGCGATGCAAGGCTGGCTCAACATAATGCAAATTTATAAAGATAATTCATCATATAAGCAAAAATAAAAACAAAAAACATGTGATCCTCTCAATAGATATAGAAAAATAATTAGTCAAAATTCAGTATCCTTTTTTAATAATAGCACTTATAAAAAATAAGCATAAATGGGGATACTTTTCTAAAACAGAAGTCATCTAGGACAAACACACAGCCGGTATCATATTGAATGGAGTAAAGCTTAAAGTATTTTTGCTTAGAACTGGAGCCAGACAAGAATGTCAACTATCACCACTATGATTCAACACAGGGCTGGAAGTCCTAACTAATGCAATCAGACAAGAGAAGGATATCAAAGGTAGGACATCAAATGGGGACAGAGGAGGTCAAACTATCACTCTTTCTAATGATATAATTTTATTGTTAGAAAATACCAAGAACTCACCCACAAGACTCCTAGAAGTGATCAAGGAATACACTAACATCATAGGATATAATCAATGTCCACAAATCAGTAGCCTTCATATATGCCAACCACAGTCAAGGTATTAATCAACTCAAACATATAATACCCTGTACAGTAACATCAAAGAAAATCAAATACCTTGGAATATACTCAACAAAGGATGGGAAAGACCTGAATAGACAGAACTATGAAACACTGAGAAAAGAAATAGCAGAGGATGTTTACAGATGGAAAAACATACCATGCTCATAGCTGGGAAGAATAAACATTGCTAAACTGTCTATACTACCTAATGCAGTCCTCAGATTTAACACAATCCCCATTAATATGCCAATGTCATACCTTGAAGATCTTGAAAAAGTAGTTCTATGTTTTGTATGAGACCGGAAATATCTCTGAATAGCCAATGCAACTCTACAAAATAAGAACAGATCTGGAAGCATCACTTTACCAGACATCAAGTTATACTACAAGTCTATAGTGATCAAAACAGCATGGTACATAGCATTGTTGTAAAAACAGAGACATAGATATATGGGACAGACTAGAGAACCTAGAGGTAAGACAAGCCTCATAACACCATCTGACCTTTGATAAAACAAACAAAATCATACATTGGGGAAAAGAATGCCTATTTAATAAATGGAGCTGGGAAACTTGTTAGCCACTTATAAAACACTGAAACCACACTTGTACCTCTTACAATTTACAACAATTAACTCACAATGGATAAAAGATTTAAACTTAAACACAAAACTATAAAAATTCTAAAAGAAAGTGTGGGAAAAACTCTGAATCCTATCAGTCCAAGAAAATAATTTATGAAGACCCTATGGCAATTGTAGCAACAACAAAAATAAATAAATGGGACCTGATCAAGTTAAAAAGCTTCTGCACAGCTAAGGACACAATCAACAAAGCAAAGAGACAAGTTTCAGAATTTTGAGAATGGGAGAAGATATTTGCATGCTACAAATCTGACAAATGGCTAATAACCAGAATCTACAACAAACTCAAGCAAATCATCAAGAAAAGAGCAAACAGCCCCATTAAAAACTGGGCAAGAGGCAGGAACAGGATTTTTCCTCGTGCGGACAAATGGTCAATAAACACATGAAAAAATGCTTATCATCTCAAATTATCAGGGAAATTCAAATCAAAACCACCTTGAGATATCTAACTCCAGTGAGAATGGCACATAGCACAAAGTCTCAAAGTAACAGATGCTAGCATGGATGCAGAGAAGGGAACTCTCATACATTGTTGGTGGGACTGCAAACTTTTACAGTCTTTATGGAAAGAAGTGGAGAGTCCTCAAAAAACTAAAAGTAGACCTTTCATTTGATCCTGTTATCTTATTACTAGGTATCTACACAAAGGGAAAAAAAAGTTATTTTAGGTATTTGCATTTGAATATTTATAGCAGTTCAATTGACAATTACAAAGATGTGGAAAAAAAACCAGGTGCCCTTCAACATGTGAATGGATTAATAGACTACAGTATATGAACATCATGGAATACTATTCAGCCATAAAAAGATGGAGATTTTATATTTTTTTTGTAACAATCTGAAAGGATTGGGAGAACACTCAGTCCTAAGTAAAGTGTCATAAGGATGTAAACACAAGCATCACACATACTCAGTGCTAAGTTGAAACTAGTAGATTAACTAACTACCACATGTTCACATGAGAGAAAAACTCAAATCTAAGAAGGGGGAGAGGAGAAGGGGTTTGGTGGGTTCCTACCCAATGGGTATAATGAATGGGTGCATGACATACTTCCTGGGTGTAAGGCACAATTACAACTGAGACTTTACCTTACAAATGCAAATAATGTAGCTTAATCATATGTACTTTCATATTAATCTGAAGTTTTAAAAAATTAAATTAAATACATTTTAAAACAATATGTCAGGGCCCTTACTTGAGTCTTTCAACTCAGTTGTTGGTGTTAGTAGGGGCCTTTTGTTCGCAGGGGCAAGTTGGCCTCTTAGAAGGGGTGACAAATTGAGGACAGAACAATGGACAGCTCTTTCACCTTTGCCTCTGATTTCGCTGGGTGAAGCCAAGTCAGTGGGTCAAGCCTTTTTTCACTGGGGTAGGGAGTATAATTTTCTGCCAGGGATGGCCGGGCAGGGAGGGAAAATAACATTTTGGACAGTTACAGAGTCTGCCAAAGCATGGTATATATAATGGGAACAGGATATGGGTGCTTTGACTGAGGGATATGATATACTGAAAGAAGGTCCTTCAAGATGTGCTGAAAGGTAGGTTTGGTCATGGAGCATGAACTTCATAGGAAGCCTCCAGGAGCAATGGAGGGTTGTTTTGCAAAGGAATGGCAGTCCAAGCTGTGCCTCCCAAGGGGCTGGGTCAGCCCTTTAAGTGCACTTTATAGTAGGCGTGTGCTACATACCACAGTGATAATAAAATATAATTACTGCCACAAAGAACAGCTCACTTAGAGCAAACTAAATCAGGATGCTTGGCCACTGGTCAGCAAAATGGTGCCAGCCTGGCTGCACAGGAGTCACACAAATCCTGGTGGCTTTACCTACTAAATTCATCATTAATACTGCTTTTAAATACTTCCCTCCACCCTCACCCCCACACACTCTCATCCCACTATAGCCACTGTCTTCTCTTTGACCACTCCACCCAGCTGTCACTCTTTCTTCTCTGTAGTCTCTGCTCCCCACACCAGCAGAAGATTAACATATTTTTAATATGTAAATTAACCGTGTGGACTGTCCTGCTCAAACATTGACTATACACATATGCATACACACACATACACAAACACACGAGACTGTATAGGCAGACTTTAAAGGGATTTTGAAGACAAGTGAGTCTACATTACAGAAACCCAAATGATTAAAATTCAGTGTTAAATATGGCTGCAAGTAATCTTTTCTTAGCCACTTTTGGACTTTGGGTACCTGCCTTCTACCACTGTTCATCCTTGCTTTCTTTCTCTCACTCATTTGCTCTCTCACTGACTCTCTCTTGGCCCTCCATGTAATCCCTCTTCATTTTGGATGCAGAGAAGCTCAGCTATCTCTCTGACTGAACAACTGGATTCACCTCAAGGACTCAAAATCCCTGCAGAGAGATCGATGCCCACTCTAGGGCTGCT